>JAJEJO010000806.1:199550-241415 GCA_020662805.1 Glaucomys volans
AGTTGGCAGTTTCATCATAAGACAGACTTCATTAACTATGCCTTCTTGAATTTCAAGTATAAGCCTGAAATTTTTCTCTTAATAATTTAATAATTTGTGTTATAACATTATTTCAATGTGAAAAATACTTTCCTAACGTTATAGCCTGAGAAGTAAATTTAGGGGATACTTATCAAATCTGATCATGCCTTTTTCTTTTATAGATGGCTAAGAAGGAAACGCATAGAAAAAATAGCAGAGCAAGAAACTCTGAAGGAGAGAACTAGACAGCTCCGACTAGAAGCAAGACGTTCTAAACAGCTGCAGAACCACCTTTATAACATGCCAGATGCCAAAACTTTTCGGTTTACAGACCCTTACAGCTGAAGGTATATTAAATACTCATTTGGCAGCAGCTGTCATCAAAATTTTGGATATAATTTTTTATGGCTCTTGTGTTTTGGTAATACTCTAAATTATGGAAAAAATATTTATCTTTTGGTGATGTTGAAAATAAATATATGTTTTTCTAACATTAAAACAAAATAAACTTCTCTTACAGTATTAGAAGGTGTTGTGCCATCTCTTAATCTGTGAAACAAATAACAAATGAACTCCGTGTTTTTCTACTTCTAAATTACTAACCTTTCTTTCTACCTACAGAGAACATAAGAAAGGGATATATTTTTAATTCTTAATATCATTTAAATTTTGCAACAGAACATTTCAGGCAGGAGAAGTAGCTTCTTTTTAAAAAGTATTTTATTGGTGCATTATAATTACATATTGCAATGTATTATATTATATATTATAATTATGCATTGTAATGGGATTCATTGTGATATATTTGCACATGCACATAACATAATTTGATCAATTTCATTCTCTTGAATCTCTCCTTTCCCTCCTATCCTATCTTTTCCAAAACCTTGTTCTGTTCTGCTGGTCTCCCTTCTGTTTTCATGAGATCTTTTTATTTTATTTATTTTTTGCTTTTTTCTCTCTAGCTTCCACATACGTGAGAAAATATACAACACTTGACTTTCTGAGTGGCTTATTTCTTGGTATATGAGAGTGTAATTCTGGTGGGTTTGCCAGCCAGCCCACTCCCCTATGCAGTCTGTAGAAAAATTTGGATTGTTTTACACCCCTCATTCCAGGAACTCTGTCCTGGGAGTGCACTGATCTTGTCTGTACAAACAAAACTCCAACTGACAGTACATTCTACTCCATCTGACCTTGTACTGGTGAGAAGGGAAGCTGAGAAATATTGCAACCAGCTTCAGAGTTAGGCCACTCCAGCCGGCAGCTCAGAGAGCAGCACAAAAAGATGAGGGGGTTAACAACCCCCAGCCATTTTTCTTACTCTCATACATAGCTCAAGAAGAAAGAGAAAGACAGGTGGGCATAGACAGTGACTATCCATTCTCATCAACTATTTGGACCACCTCAGTGGAGACAATTTTGTCATTTTTCATGAAAAATCATTTTCTCCCCCCCCCCCCCCCCACCTGTGGGTTTTTTGTGTGTGTGTGTGTGTGTGTGTGTGTGTGTGAGAGAGAGAGAGAGAGAGACACAGGGAGGGAGAGAAGGGAGAAGAGAAGGGTAGAGAAGAGTGTTTTGATGTGCTGATTGGTTCAGGGACATATATACATATCTGTTTCTTTTCCTTATTTTTAGTGTTACTTTTGTCTGCTTTGTCTTTTGAGGGTGAGGGTTTTTTGATTTGTATATTTTGGTTTTGTTTTATATTGTTTTCATTTGTTTCTGTTGTTTCCCTTTCTCTTTTCTTCTGCTAACAGCCAAATACTAGTGTTCTTTCTTTCTCTCTTCCTTTATTTTGTTTCTCCTTTTTTTCCTCTTCCATATAACCATAATCTGCTAAATCTCTTCTGAATTTTCTGTTCACTTTTTGAAATTGTAAACTCTTTTCTACCTTCCCAGCACATTTTCTTTTTTCTTAATTGTGTTTTTGCCATCTTTTAGAGTTGGTTTATATAATTCCTGCCCCCACCATTAATGGGGATGAAATTACTAGTACTGTGGATAACATAGCGGACACCTGCTGTTTGCTGTAAAGCCAGATCTAATTCATGGCTATTTTTACTGTTGACAGTTGCTGATCCCACCCCTCCTTTTTTTTTTTTTGTGGTAGTTAATGTTGTAGATGTCATAGTAGGAACTGGGTATTTATTCTAATACTATATACTAATTGCATCAATCATTGCTATTATTTGCTATTGTTTGTTTAGCCCAGTGCTATTAGGTGCTACAAGTTGCTGTTGAACTAAACTCAACCAAAAGACCTTATTCGACACACAAGTTGTATCAACTACACTTTAATACAAAGAATAGAAGAAACAAAACCCCATACTAATGTCCGAGCCCCAAGTCAAAACAGATAGGGGTGGGTCCCCAGGTCCCACATATGATCATTCACTTCTTCAAAAAAACAGAATCAACATAAAGGCTGTGAATTTCACACTTACAAGAGGGTGTCAATGTAGATCACTCTAGGACACTATGTAGGTGAATACTATGCCCTAAAAAGACCCATACATAAGAGCAAAAAAGAAATACCTCTAAAGAGATGCATAAAACCCAACACAACAATACAAGAAATGTGAAAAAAAGGTAACATGACACCTTCTAAAGTTTATAAATCACCAGCAACTGACCACAAAGACACTAAAATGGATAAAATATCAGATAAAGAATTCAAAAGTATCATCATAAAGATGATCAGTGAATTCCAAGAGAACATAGAAAAACAACTGAATGAATTAAGGAAGTCAGTACAGAATACAAATGAGAAATTCAATAAGGAGATGGAAATGTTGATAAAGAACCACACAAATCTTGGAAATGAAAGACAATATATCAAAATGCTCAGTTGAAAGTCTAAGATAGATGCCGAAGATAAAATCTCAAAGCTGGAAGAGAAAGTGACCAACCCTGAACATTCAAACAGCAATAAGAAAAATAGGTAACCATGATCAGAGTCTACAAGAACTCTGGAAAAACATTAAGAGACCAAATTTAAGTATCATTGGGATTGAGGCTGTGAGACGCGGGCTAAAGGAATTGATAACCTCTTCAGGGAAATAATAACAGAAAAATTTCCAAACCTTGAGATTGAGATGGACATCCAGATACAGGAGGCATTCAGAACTCCAAATAGACAAGATAAAACAAAACCCCCACCAAGACACATTATAATCAAAATGCCTAACAATACAGAACAAGGGTAGAACTTTTAAAACCTTAAGAGAAAAACATCAAGTCATATTTAGAGGTAAGCTTGTCAGAATCACTTTCATTTTCTCAGCATACCCTCAAAAAGACAGGACTTGGAATGATGTTTTACAAATTCTGAAAGAAAATAACTCTCAACCAAGACTGCTATATCCAGCAAAGCTATCATTCAAAATTGAAGAAATAAAAACCTTTCAAGATAAGCAGAAACTAAAAGAATTCATGACAACTGGCACTACAAAACGTACTTAGTGAAATACTCCACACAAAAGAAATAAAAAACCCAAGAGCTCACAAATGAACAAATCTGAAGAGTAGAAAAGCAAATGAGAAACAAGGCCAATTTAAACATACATAAATCAAAATGGCAGGAATTACTAAACATCTCTTTATAATGACACTGAATGCAAATGGTTTCAACTTTCCAATTAAAAGACAGGCTGGCAGAACATATTAAGACATAAGACCCAACTATATGTTGTTTGTGAGAGACCCACCTTATAGGCAAAGACAGGCACAGGCTGAAAGTTAAAGGATGAGAATTGATATACAATGCAAATAGAACCTGAAAGCAAGCAGGAGTAGCTATTCTCATATCTGACAAAGCAGACTTCAAATCAAAGGTGGCCACTTCACATTGATAAAGGGATCAATCCAATAAGAAGATATAACAATAAATATGCCCCCAAAATGGTGAAACTTATTTACATAAAAGAGACTACTCAAACTGAGACCTCAGATAGACCCCCGTAAAATAATACTGGGTGATTTCAATACACTGTTCTCACCATTAGATAGGACATCCAGACATAAACTTGGTAAAGAGTCTTCGGATCTGAAAATTATTGTAAATCAAATGGACTTAAAAGACATCTATAGAATATTTCATTCTGTAGCTGGATACTTACTTCTCAGTGACTCATAGAAACTTCTTCCAAATAGACCAATTTTAGGCCACAAAGCAACTCTAAAAATAAACTAATGCAAATATAAAAATAAACTAATGTAATTCTTTGCATCTTATTAGATCATGATGGTGTGAAATTAGAAATTAGTGCCAAAAAACCTTACAGAAACTATATGAACACATAATGTTGAACAATACACTTCTTTTTTTTTTGAGGTGCTGGGGATTGGAACCCAGGGCCTTGTGCTTGCAAGGCAAACAATACATTTTTGAATAATGAATGGGTGACAGAAGAAATCAGGGAAAACTTTTTAAAAATTCTTAAATGAGAATAGTGATACAACATATCAGAACCTCTGAGAAACTCTGGAGTTTCAAGAGGAAAAATTATAGTTCCAAGTGCCTACATAAGAAAAGAAAATCAGAAAGTTCCAAATAAACAACCTAATAACACATCTCCAGGTCATGAAGAACAAACCAATTCCAAAACCAGCAGAAGGAAGAAATAATTAAGATCAGAGCTGAAATCAATGAAATTGGGAATAAAAAAACAATACAAATGATCAATGAAACACAGAGTTTGTTCATTTGAAAAGATAAACAAAATCAATAAGCCCTTAGTCAAACTAACCAAAATGAAAAAAAAAAAGACCTAAATCAATAAAATTAGAGATGAAAAAGGAGAAATCACCACAGATATCACAGAAATCCAATGGATCATCAGGAACTATTTGAAAATTTATACTGTAATAGATTAGAACACCTAGAAGAAGTGGATACATTCCTAGACAAATATGATCTACCAAAACTGAATTAAGAGGACAGAAAACCTAAACAGACCAATAACTAGCAATGAGATATAAGCAGTAATAAAGAGTCTTCCAACAACGAAAATCCCAAGACCACATGGATTCTCACCTGAATTCTACCAAACCTTTAAGATAATGCCAATACTCTTAACATCAGTCTATGAAAGAAGGGTATGAATACTTCCAAATTCATTCAATGAAGTCAGTATCACACTCATACCAAAACCAGATAAGGACACTACAAGGAAAGAAAATGACAGACTAATATCTCTGATGAATTTAGATGCAAAAATAATGTTAGTAAATCATGTTCAACAATGTTTTAAGAAGATTATATACAATGACCAAGTCAATTTTATTCCAGAGATGCAAGAGTGATTTAATATACACAAACCCAATAAACATAATTTAATCACAAAGAGAATTAAGGACAAAAATCACTTATTCATTTCAATGGATGCAGAGATGGCCTTTGACAAAATTCAGCACCTATTCATGATAAAAACACTGAAGAAACTAGGGATAGAAGAAACCTACCTCAACATTATAAAGGTTATATATGAAAAATCCAAAGCAAGCGTCATAGTAAATGGGGAAAAACTGAAAGCATATCCACTCTCACCACTCTTGTTTAACATAGTGCTAGAAATTCTAGTCAGAGCAATTAGGGAAGAGAAGAAGATAAAAGGAAATAAAAATAGGAAAGGAAGATGTCAAAGTACCACTATTTGCAGATATGACCTTATACCTAGGAGATCCAAAGAACTCTGCCAAAAGACTGCTGGAGCTAATAAATTTGGCAAAGTAGAAGAAGGTAACAAGAACAACATAAAAACACAATAGCTTTCCTATATACCAACAACAAATTTGCTGAGAAAGAAATCAGGAAAATAATTCCACTCACAAAATAAATACCTAGGAATAAATCTAACCAACGAGGGGATCTTCTACTTCAAAATTATAGAACATGAACAGAGAAATTGAGGAAGCCTTCAGAAAATAGAAAGACCTTCCATGTTCATGGACTGGCAGAATTAACATTGCTAAAATGGCCATACTATCAAAAGCAACATACAGATTGAGTGCAATCCCCATCAAAATACCAATGACAGCCAGTGTGGACCTGCAATTCCAGCAGCTTGGGAGGCCTTAGGCAGGAGGATTGCAAGTTCAAAGCCAGCCTCAGCAATTTAGGGAGACCCTGTCTCACAATTCAAAACAAATGTTTGGACTAGGTATGTGTCTCAGTAGTTAAGCACCCCTGTGTTCAAGCCCTTGTACCAAAAACAAAACAAAAAACAAATGAAAAAAAACCAATGACAGTTTTCATAGAACTAGAAAAAGAGTCCTAAAATTCATTTGGAAGAATAAAAGACTTATATTAGCCAAAGCAATTCTAAACCAAAAGAACAATGCTGGAGTCATCATAATACCTGACTTCAAATTGTACTCCAGAGCTAGCCTAACAGAAACTGCATGGTACTAGCATAAAAACAGATACACAGACCAATGGTACATAAAAGAAGACACAGAGATAAACTCCTGTTCTCTATATGCATAACTGGGTGTCCTATAATGTAGTTTGTTCTCACACTACCTGGAGGTAGTCAGACCCATGAGTTAAGAGCGCAGTCTCATGAACCCACTACTTTAGATTGCCAACCCCAAGCTGTAGGTCTCCAGGTCACACTTTCCACAGTCATTTGCTACGATGACAGGGAAGCACTTAATGTTTAATCTATTTTTTAAAAGGGTATAGCTCAGTAATAGCCAGATGAAAGAGATGCTTAGGACATATTATGGAGGAAGGAGAGCAAAGCTTCCAGGATCTCTTTGGGTACTCCACCTCCCACACACTTCCATGTGCTTAGCAACCTGGGAAGCTCTCCAAACTCTGTCCTTTTGGACAGGGAGTTTGGATGGGGAGTTGGAAAGGAAGTTTTGTGATGAAAGCATAATTGATTAAACCACTGGCCATTAGTGAGCAACTCAACCTTTAGGTACTCTCTTCTCCCTGGAGGAGGGGGTTAGGCCGAAAGTTTGACTTGACCTAAAATTTGAGGATTCACACTTGCCAATTTCAAAACACACTAAAGGGCACAGTGATCTAAACAGTGCATAATGGAGTAAGGGTGGATATGAGGGTCAATAGTATAGGATTGAGAGTTGAAAAAGTTCATACATTGATGGATATTTGATTATATCTAGATATATTTCCAATTATCCTAGCAGTGATTTTGATCCAATTATCCTAGCAGTGATATGAGGGTCAATAGTATAGGATTGAGAGTTGAATAAGTTCATACATTGATGGATATTTGATTATATCTAGATATATTTCCAATTATCCTAGTCCTAATACTGACTAGCAGTGATGAGAGTGGGCATTCCTATCTTGTTTCTGATCTTAAGAGGAAAGCTTTTGTTCTTTAACAATTGAGTAGGAAGATAGGGGTGAGATTTTTGGTATGTGCCCTTTATGAACTTCCTTTTTCCTATTTTTCTGAATCTCTTTAATCTTGAAAGGGTATTGGGTTTTGTCATAGCTCTTTCTGTAACAAGTAAGATGATCCTGTTTTTCCTCCTTTTTTCTATTAATGTGATATTACATTCATCTTCTTATATTGAACTACCACTGAATTCTTGAAATAAATTGCACTTGGTCATGGTGTATAATCTCGTCAATATTCTATTTCATTTGGTTTGCTAGTATTTTTTTGAAGATTTGTTTTTCATATGTAAACAATAATGTTCTGTAATATTCCTTTTTTTTTTTTTTTTTTTTTTTTGCGGTGCTGGGGATTGAACCCAAGGCCTTGTGCTTACGAGGCAAGCACTCTACCAACTGATATTCTTTCCTCTTATCTTTGGTTTTGGTATTAGGGTAATCCTGGCTTCATAGAATGGACTAGGAAGTTTTATTACCTGTTTGCTCCTCTCTCTCTCCGTTTCCCTTTCCCCCTCCTCCTTCTTCTTCTAATTGGGTGTTTCTTCTTTTTCTTTTTCTCCTTTTTCTCTTTAAACAGACTTAAGTTTTTAGAGCAGTTCATAGCAAAATTGGACAGAAGGCAGAGTTCTCATATACCTCTGGCACCCCTCCCCCAGACTCCTCTTTTATTAACTTCCTGTACCAGTGTGGTTCCCACATTAACAACTTCCTATACCAGCATGGTGTACGTCAGAATTGATGAACCTAATATGGACACTTCATTTTTGTCCCAATCCATAGATCACATTAGGATTCTCTCTTGGTGTTGAGAACTTTTGATTAATCTCTTCATTTGTTATGGCTATGTTCATATTTTCTATTTCTTCTTCAATCAGTCCTGATCATTTGTGTCCTCTTAGGTAATTTTTCCATTTTGTCCTAATTTTTTGATGTGCAATTTATTATGTAAGGCTGGTAATAATGTCCCTACTTTCATTTTTAATTTTAATTATGCTTTCTTAGTCAATCTGACTATAAACTTGTTTGTGGATATTTTCAAAGAATCAACTTTTGATTTTTGTTTTTCTAGTCTCTGCTTTTAAAAAATATCTTGAATCTTAATTTCCTTCCTTCTGCTAGCTTTGGGCTTAGTTTGTCTTTCTCTAGTTCCTTAAGATGTGACGTTATGAGATTTTTTTCTTTAACATTTAGCTTATTTACTATCACTGTATTGATACTCAATACAAATACTCTTGAAACTAATAGCTGCATTAGTGTCCCACTAGTTTGATTCTGAGTACAGATAAAATGTTTTTTCTTCTTGTGATACATATACATAAAACTTACAACTGTTACCACTGTCCATCTCAGAAACTTCCCATCATCCCAAACTGACACTTTTGTACCCATTAGGCCAAATCTCCCCATTCAGCGCTCCCATAGTCCCTAATAACCTCCATTCTGCTTTCTAAATTTTGCTAGAGAGCTCATGTTATAGTATTTGTCCTTTTGTGTCTGTTCCACTTAGCATGTTTTTAAAGGTTCATCTGCATCAACATTCCATTTGTTTTTTAAGGTTGAATAGTATTCCTTTGCAGGTATATACCAGATTCTCTTTATCCATTCAGTAATTGATGGACATTTGGGTTATATATCTATTTGACTACTGTGAATTTAGCTATGAACACTGGTGTACAAATACGTACTACAGTGTCTCCTTTGTCTAGAAGTGGAATTTCTGTGCTTTATGGTAATTGTTTAATTTTGGAGGAATTCCCATGCTGTCTTCGGTAGCTGCTGCATCATTTTACACTCCCACTGGCAGCACATCTTTGCCAGCACTTGTTACCTTGCTTCTTTGTTCATGGCCATCCTAATGGATAGGAAGTGGTGCTGATTTGTAACTCCTTAATGGTTAGTGACGTTGGGAATCTTTTGATATGTTTACTGACAATTTCTCTTTTTTAGAGAACTGGTTAATTCTTTGCCCACTTTTTGTGGGTCATTTGTTTTTCAGTTATTGAGTTGTAGAAGTTCATCATGTATTCTAGATCCTTACCAGATTTATGATTTGCAAATATTTTCTCCCATTCTCTGAATTCTTGCCTTTTTAGTATATCCTTTGATGCACAAAAGTTTTAAAATTTTCGTAAAGTTTATCTATTTTTCTTTTGTTGCCAGTGCTTCTGGTATATCCAAGTAAAATCAATGCCAAATCCAATATCATGAAGATTCTCCCCTAAGATTTCTTCTACAAGCTTTATGTTAAGTAAACCTAAAGGAAAAGGCAAAGATGCCAGGTCTGGTGGCGCGTGCCTCTAATCCCAGCTATTTGAGAGGCTAAAGCAGAAGGATTCCAAGTTCAAGGCGTGTCTCTGCAATTCAGTGAGAACCTGTCTCAAAAATAAAAGAAGGGCTGGGGATGTAGCTCAGTGGTAAAACACCTCTCAGTTCAATTTATGGTAGCACAAAACAACAACAAAACTGAAAATGGCAAAGAAGCAATTATAAATAGTAAAAGCTAGAATGGTAAATGGAACCAGCACACATTACTCAGGTAGTGTGGTGGGGTAGAAATAGTCACAATAAGAAGACAGGGAAATTTATTGTCACTTGAAACTCAGATGATTGACAGAGAAATAATTAAGTTAACATATATTATTTAACCAGATTTGTCTTTTGAAAATTTCTCTGATAGGCTCTTCAACTTATTTGTGTGATTTGCTATAAATACATTGCATATATTTTAAAAGGCAATAAATATACTGTATCATATATATTACATTATATATTAGGGTTGCATTGTTTATACAACTAGAAAGTGTCTACCTCCACCATATACTATAAAAATCAAGTTAGATACTTCTGTTGTGTTGCCTTTGCCAAAATGTACTGATGGTTATGAATGTTTCCTTTATATGACAAATTGCGTCCATTTAGAATGTAGAATCCCTTGCATAAAAATAGATTTTGTGTTAATTTGGCTCTAAATATTTTTTTATTCTCCTAATATACTGCATGCAGTTTTTATTGTATATAGATATATGTTTGTTGTCAAGGTACAGGTGATACTGGTGGCTGTTCTCTCTCAAAAATGGAGCTGGGGATCAAACAGCACTCTGACCACGTTGAGTGCATGTTTGAAGGCTGAGGTAAGTCCTGCCTGAAGCACAAAATAGAGAAAGCAGCTCATTAAAAACTCCACATAACAATGGTAAAGACAGCCATCCCTACAGAAGAGCACATTCAACATAGGAACACAGATAAACAGGCAAAGACAAGGCAATAAGACGTCTCTCAAAGTTCAAAACTCCCCAACAATCCAGAGAAAATGAAGTGTAGAAAATACCAAGGAATTCAGTTGATTAGTAAAAATGATCAATTAATTAAAAGAAAATCTAAAGAATGAACTACAGTGTTATGAAAAAACATTTCAATAAAGAGGTAGAGATCTCAAAAAAAAAAAAAAAAAAAAAAAAAACCACAAAAAACCCCCCAAAACCAGACAGAAATCTTGGAAATGAAAAACTCAATCAAAAAAAGTCAGTTAAGTCTCACAGGCAGACCAGAACAATACTAGGGTTGGAGGGTAAGATGCGGGAAATGGAACATACAGTAATAAAGAAAAATAAACTATAAACAGAATATATAAGAGCTCAGGGATAACATTAAAAGAACAAATTTAAGAATTGCTGGCTTTTGAGGAAAGACAAAAGACACAGTCTAATGGTATGGAAAACTGACTCAGTAAAATAATAGCAGAAAATTTCCCTAATCTTGGGAAGGACATGGATGTGTAGGTACAGGGGGAATTTAGAAATTCAAATAGAAACGGATCACAGAATAGGCCGTAAAGCAAATCTTGGCAAATACAAACAAAAAACACCAGAAACACAACAAACTGAAATAACCTTTTTTTTTCATTTCATTTTTTTCATTTCATTTTTTTCAGATCATAATGGAACGAAATTACAAGGAAAACCACAGAATCTACACAAATACATGGAGATTAAGCAATGTACTTTTGAATGACGGTGGGCCATTGAAGAAATTAAGGGAGAAATTAAAAAATACACAGAATCCAACCAAGATGGAAACACAACATACCAGAATCTCTGGGATGCAAAAATATTAAGGGAAATTTATAGCTATGAGTGCCTACATTAAAAAAAACATTAAGAGATCTCAAACAACCTAATGATGCACTTTATGGTTTTATACAAACAAGAACAAACCACATCTAACACTAGTGGAATGAAATAAATAATAAAGATTGGAGCTGAAATTACTGAAAGAGAAACTAAATAATACCCAGGGACAATGAAACAGTTGATTTTTTTGAACAAACAAAACTGATAAATCCTTAGCTAGGCAAATCAAAAGAAAGAAAGAAGACCCAGATTAATAAAATTAACAACAAAAGTAGGGATATTACAACAAATGCAACCGAAATCTAGAGGGTCATTAGGTATATTTTCAACACTTATATTCCAATAAATAAAAATGTCTAGAAGAAGTGGACAAATTTTAATACCCATGTGACCTAAGAAAACTGAACCTAGGGAGGAAAGAAACCTAAACAGACTAATTACAAGCAATGAGACTGAAGCAGTAAACTGCTTCCCACCAAAGAAAACACCAGGACCTGATGAATTCACAGCTGAATTTTACCAGGTCTTCAAATGCCAATACTCCTCAAATTACTCCATGGAACTGAAAGGGAAGACATACTTTCAAACTCATTCTACAAAGTCTGTATCACCCTCATACCAAAACTGGATAAAGATATTTCAAGGAAAGAAAACTATAGAACATAGATGTAAAAATCCTAAATAAAATATTAGCAAATTGAATTAAACTATACATTAAAAAAAGATTATACACCATTATCAGGTTCACTGCATTCCAGGGAAGCAAGTATGGTTCAACACACACAAATTAATAAATGTAATACACCACCTGAATAGAATCACATGATCATTTGAACACGCAGAAGCCTTCAATAAAATTCAACAGCCCTTCAAAATAAAAACCCAGAAAAAACTAGGAATAGAAGTAACTTACCTCAATATCATAAAGACTATATATAACAAACCCAAAGCCAATATGGAGCATTGCACTTTCAATTTATACTACAAAGTCATAATAATTAAAACAGTACTATGCTAGCAAAAACCTCACATGTGGACCAATGGAACAGACTGGAAGGCACAGAGATATAATCCACAAAGATATAATCATCTGATTCTTGACAACAGTGCCAAAAAACACATCTTGGAAAAAAGACAGCCTCTTTAACAAGTCTGGGAACACTGGATATTCCTATACAGAAGTGTGCAACTCGATTCCTCTCATTCTATACAAAAGTAAACTCAAAATGGATCAGAGACCTAACTCTAAGACCAGAAACTTTCCAACTGTTGAAAGACAATGTAGGGGAAACACTCTAACATACAGGCACAGCCAAAAACACCATGTGAAGTAAGAGAAAGAATAAATGAGATGGCATCTAATTTAAAACCTTCTTCACAGCAAATCAAATAATTTTAACAGGATGAGGACACAACTGGCAGAATGAGAGAAAATATTCATTAGCTATCCTTCCAACAGAGGACAATACAGTAACGCTGGTGCAGACGCATGGAAAAGAACTCTTATACATCATTGATAAGAATGTCAATCAGTAAAGCCACTATGGAAATCAGTATTTAGGTTCTTCAAAAACCTAAATATATGATCATATGATCCAGCCATACCACTTCTTGGTATTTATCCAAAAGAATTAAAGTTAGCATATTTCGAGACACATGCATAACTATGTTTATACCTCAACAGAGAACGGGTAAAGAAAATGTGGTACATACATATAAGAGACATTCATTCAGTGATAAAGAAGGACAAAATCTCTCACATGCAGGAAAAATGGTAAGAACTGGAAACCACAATTTGAAGCAAAATAAGTCACCTGTAGAGAAGAGTATTGTATGTTTTCTCTCATATGTGGAAGCTAGGGAACAGAGAAACAGGGAAAAGAAGGGACTCTATGAAATTAGAAGAGAGACCAGGAGGGTAGAGGAAGGGATAAGGGTGAGGGAGTGAAGATCAAATTTTTTATGTATGCACAAATATGCCACAATGAAACCCACCATTCTGCACAATGAACACACAGACAGACAGATGCACACACAGATCAGCCCCTTCACCCTTAGTGTTTATGTAAGCCTCTTTTGTAGCCCAAAACTTACCATAAAAATGAATGAAACCCTTTCTCCCTATCTCCCAGGAATTATTTTTATGTAAGGGTCAGACATTTTTTTCTGTAAAGAAAATTCTTTGAGGCTCTGTGAGCCCTGCTGCATCTACTCAACTCTGTTGTTCAAAAACAGCTTAGGCAATATTAAATGAATGCGTATGGCGACATCTGACTCATGGATGTAGTTTGCTGCTGTAGTGTACCCAAATGAAACCTTTTCTTACAGAATAGACTAGATGAATAATAATTTGGGGCCTCAGAGACAGGTAGAAAACCTTTTTGAGTCTTTTAGTATAAACACTGTGTTTGCCTGGAAATTACCCTCTACTGCAAATAGATCTGCACGGTTTGCTTTCTTACCCTGAGATATTTATTTAGAAAGGATAATGTGGAGTCCAGAACATAAAATATCTTTGCAGATATACATTATGTAAAGAGGAAATGACATTACCTTCCATTTTAAGAACCCCAACTCCCAAATAAAAATGACTTGGGCAATAAGCATGCCTTCAACATATGGAATATTAAAGGGCAATAAGTTCTCCCTGGCAGTGATTACAGCAATTGAAAGTTACATTTTCATATCTAGTGTAGGGATGAAATCGTCCAATATTTTTCTTTGCAGCAAGTAATGTGGCTGGTGAAGACTCAGAAAATGGATTATCAGGTGAGCTTTCGGTACAGGTAACTGGATCCAAAATGCGTAGAACCTAAGGAAAATGAGAGGTAATATTAGAAGTATGGAGTATGAACTGATATAAGCCTGTCATTTCACTGACGTATGATTACCTATGAAGTTCCAGTTCACTAATATGGAACTCATAAAAATCAAATCTGAAGGATGGATTTGAGAACAATAGCACCCCCCAAAACCATACATTTAACAGTGATTTCAGGTTGTTATTACATTACCCTAGTTTACATGTTTTTTAAGAATGATGAAATTAATGCTCTTTTATGAATATTGACAGGAATAAAAACAGAAAATGAGGTTATATCAATTCTACCTTAAGTGAGATCAATTTTTACCTTTAATAGTATTCACTGCATCTTCTTTAATCTTTCATTCAACTACTTAGAATCAGGATTCTGTTCATTTTTTTTATTGAATGCTATTCAATGCAGTCTGATTAGTTTTTAATTGTAAAATAAATGTTTTTCATTTTATATGTAATAGTTCTGTTAACAATCATGTTCTCAATTCTTGGGTTCCATTCTTCTCTGTCTTTTCCTATTTAGTCTCCTTTATTGATAATCAAAACAAGGAACTTTTCGATTGAAAAAATTTCTCTAAAAATAAGGATGTCTGGCTCACAGCTCTTTTATCTCTTGTCCTATTCTCCCAGTAATCATCACATGATGAATATGAGTTATGTTTCAAAGGAGGTAGGCAACTGCAATTGTAAGGAAGTTGTGAAAGGAACCAGACAAAGGTCCTTCTCTTTGGAAGGTTTATTCAAAGGAGCTTACAAGAATGGCTGAAGAGACCTATTTCCCTGCTCTGATGTTGTCCAGAAGATTGTTTTTTTTCCTTCTAAGTCATCACAACACCCATACCATGGCTACTTTAAGAATATCCCAGCATTGCTTATGAGCCACCATTCAATTTTAGGACTTGTATTATTCAAATAAACTCTGCCTTTTCAATTTAGTTTTTGAGATCTTTCCATTTTTACTCAACTGAGTTAAATATAAGATAACAAGCAAAGAAGAAAGACTTACGGTTACTTATAAATTTGGAGGGGAAATAAGGTTTCCAAATATTCTATGTATGTTGTTACATTATGGGTCTTTAGAAAATCGAAATGAGACTGTGACACCAGTATGCATAGAATTGCTTCTGGATGGTAGACTAAAAGTGATGGGGATGGATTTCTAAGCATCATGCCTTTCACAGAGATCATGCAATACACAGTGTGGAAGATGGGAAAAAGAGGGGCATTAGGGCAGACAAGGGAAGAAGAGAGAGAGGTAAATCACTGCAATTATCTGATTAAAAATTAATGGCCACTTGAGGTAATGGGGCTGAAAGTTTCAAGAAATCCTAAGGAAGAAGGGCTATCAGTTTTGCTAAGTGGGAAAATGCAATGGGATAAAGGACTAGGAGAAGAAGGGAATTTCCAAGCCCTGAGAATCCCCAACATTCTGAAATAGAACGGTTAGATAAAAGAAAACATAGGAAGTTGTAGGATTAAGAAAAAACAAGGGAAGAAAGAATTTCACAAAAGAGAGAATGGTCAACTACTCCAAATGCTCCTGGCAGGAACCAAATAAGCACTGGCATAATTTCCCAACAAAGAAAATAGCAGAAAAGAGGAAACAAGGTCTTTCATAAAGATGATTGAGTATAGTTCTAGGCACTAATTCATTCAGTAAATAGTTGAGTCCTTACGATGTACAACATATTATGCCACACCTTGAAGAAGCAAGGCATAATATTCCCCAGACCTTAATCAGCTCAGGGTTTGAGAAAAGGAAGGAGAATCAAACAACTACAACTTAAGCTAATGAAGAGCCAGTGCAACGGAAGCCTGCAGAAGGCACACAGACTTGCCAGTGAGACGTAGGGAAGGCTGACTCACATAGGTGGTGCAGAGGCTGGGTGACAGGACAGGTGCTGGCAAGCAGCATGTGTATGGAATGAGAAGTGGTCAACACTGCTAGAATGTGAAGTGCAGTGTGGTAGGGACACTTGGGAAGTGATCTGTGAGAAGGAGGGATGGAAAAAAGATTACATAAATTCTTCTCTACTGTATGAAAAAATTTAGATTCAAGAATGAGGGAGACTGGGAGCTGTATCATTATTGTGCTGGCATTTAAAAAACAACTTTCTGGCCATGTAGCTCAGGATGGCCTGGAGGCAGGTAAAAAATAAGGTAGGGAAACTGCCACAGTCTAGGCTGTAGGTCAGGAGCTGGAACTCAGGAGCGGGGGTAAATCAGAAGGAACTGATAAGACCTATAAAATTAACAGGATTGGGGCATGAAGGAAAAAAAATAAAAAGGATGGCTACCATTTATTGAGAAACTGCTATGTGTTGGACACTGCTATGGCCTTTATATACATTATTTTAAGGAATCCTGAAAACATTATAAACAATTGGAATAGTTTACCAAGATGAAGTATAGGAAAGAAGGTGATTTTTCTTCTTTTTAGGGGGTGTACAAATGCAAAAGCTACGAGCAAAAAGGCTGTTCCATTTTTAGTTGTCTGTAGAATAAGCAGAAATGAGCAGGTGTATACAAATCTCTTGAACTTAGGAAAAAATGTTTAAGGTGGAAAAACCCCAAGCATAAATCTAAGGGAATATGACTGTCCTGTGGGAATAGAGAAAGTACGCTAAGTGAGGAAAGCTTCAAGCATGGCCAGGCAGAGGGTCCAGCCCTCCTGCTGAATACTGAGAAAGAGTGGTTACGGAAGCAGTGAGGAGCTGGACAGTGTGGTGCTTCAGAAACCAAGATGTCTGAAGAGTAAGGAAGAGATTCCTATGGAACATCAACATTTAAAGGAGAAAAAATGTCTACAAAGAAGAGCTCAGAAAGAGTAATGTTACAGAAGTCAAGTGAGTTTGAAGGAAAAAGTGCTTGATTCAGTAAAATATGATCATGAAATAAACACTCATGACCTTTATAAGAGTACTTTTTAAGAACAGTGAGGCTAGGAGTCTTCTACACTTTGAAGTGGATGGCATGAGAGGACAAGCAAGCTTGGATTTGTCCAAGACTCTGGGCTGTGAAGGGAAGGTGATGAGGCCATAACCAGGGAACTAATGAGAGAGGAGACTTGTTTTTTAAATGGCTGACACTCGGGCATGTGTCAACAGAGAAAGAAGGGCTAACTGTTCATGGATCTGATGTGCCTAGAGAGGAGCTATGCTTGGTGCAGAGGAGGAACGCTTTTCTCTGGGAGAGAAATGAATATAGTGCTGGTCACCATACGTGTGGGCTTCCAGACATCCACTGGGGCTTTGGGGCAGTTTTCTTCCTATACCCTCTTTTTCTTCTGTGAATCAGGACCAAAGTCATCTGCTGAATGTAAGGCAGTAGTCTGATGGGTACTGAAAGAAAGAAGGTAAACAGCTGAACTGACACAGGACCGGGTTCTGAGGACCTGGGGAGGACAAGCGAACAAAGCACTTAAAAATGAACTCTAGGCAAGAAAGGGAAGAAAGAGAAGCTGGGACTGTGAGCTGATGAGATGAAAAAAATGTTGGGATCAAGGGAATAAAAATAATGATGTGATCAAGAAACAGGTAGTAAAAATCAAAGAGTCAGAGTTAGAAAAGCTGGAAACCCAGATCAGAAAGATGTTGAAGATTTTAATAATGGAATAGGTCTAGTGAATAACAAGGTCCAAGATGGGGACATGACACGGAGTTGAGTACTAAAGTTGTAAGGTGAACTTGGCTGTCATCAAAGAACTGAGAGCACAGTATTTGACAGGTCACCTGCACAAGCCCTGAATTCATCCAGACCTGGAGGTACTTGGTCTGCATTATTTGATTCTGTATTACTGAGCACATTCCCAGCTTTTATGTGGGAATTACTTAATTTCTTAGATCAGAAGTAACCTATTTAATTTGCTAACGATTACTAAATTATAAATTTTACAGTGGTTTTTATATCCAAATGAATGTACAGAAAAGGATTTAAAATGAGTTGTTAGTTAAAAAAACTGGACCTCTTTCAAAACAATTACATTTTTTTTCTCCTCAAAATACAGCAGTTATGGTAGAGAAAATTAAAGCTCAGAGGAGGAAATAATTGCCTCCATGATCACAAGCTTACTAGCATGAAAATCAGGTTTAGATTCCATACTTCCCAACTCCCAATGTCAAGTACTTCCATTATAACTTGGTGCTTTTCAGTAAGCGTACAGTAAAATTCCTGAGATATAATAAAAGTTACACAGATCATGAAAACTATTTTACCTTTTCAGCCATTTTTTCAGCTGGGGAGCTGCAGAATTCAACTGTTGCTGGTATCTTTTGTTGACTGCTAATGCTAACATTCCCCAGAAGGTGAGAATTTAATGCTTTTGCCAACTTGTGATTTGTTAATGCAAGTTCTGCTGTGCTGTGGGGTTGTGCACTGGGGGAGTAAGTCTGCTCTCTTCCCCACTGTAAGGAAACCAAAAGCTCCTCCAAAAATCTGCATAGGACACACATGAACTCTGAACATTAGTGAGAAGACAAAATATAAAAATCCATAATAATAAATAAACGAGAAACACATTTCTGAAATCATATATTATCTTTCTCCTGTATCTTTCTCTCTCCAAATTCAATAAACCAGGAAGTCTGGTCAAATAAGTTAACTACAGAAAGCATCTGTCAATCTGAAAATCATTCAACAAACAGAGTACTTTTTTAGTTATTATATTTTAGTATAGAAGCTACTGATTTGTGTATCTATGGGTTTTCTTTTTTGTTGAGTTAACATTGATTTTGAATGCTAAGCCACCCTGTAATACCTGAGCTCAACCCCACTGTCATAACATACAAATTTTTTTCTATATTGCCGCATTTGATTCACTAAAACTGTTAAGGATTTTTACATCTATGTTCATTCAGATATTGGTCTATAGTTTTCTTATTATGTCTTTGGTTTTGGTATTAAGATAATGGTAGTCTCATGAGTTGGATATTGCTTCTTTCTCCTCTACACTTTAGAAGAATCTATAAATTTTCTTCTTAGATGTTTACTAGTATTTACTAGTGAAACCATTAGACTCAGAATTTCCCTTATTAGAGGGTTTTAACTACAAATTCATATTTAATAGATTAGGACTATTCAGGTAATATATAGATTTTTAAATTTCTTACTTTTCTTTGCAGTTCTGGGGATTAATATATATTTGTTCTGGAATAACCTTTGGTAGTTTGTCTATTTCATCTACAATATTGAATTTATTGGCATAGAGTTGTTAGTAATAGCCTTTTATGATTTTTTCATGCCTGTATAACCTACAATGCACACCCCCCCATTCCTAACATTTACTGTGAATCTTCTCTTTTTACCCTAATTAGACTTGTTAGAGGTTTCTTAAGTTTATCTTTTTCAAAGAACTACATTTGGCTCTCTTAAATTTTCTTTAGCTTTCATCCTTATTACTTTCCTCCTTCTGCTTACTTTGGGTTTAATTTTTTGAGGGAGCTTCAATAACTGATGAGACCTTTCTTTTTTCCAAAATAAGCATTTAAAGCTATGCATTTCCTTCTAAACACTGCATTAGCTGCCTTCCACAGATTTTGATATTTTGACATACTGTGCTTTGTTCTTTTGATCACCCATACAATTTACTTTTTGAGCCTTACTGATTCTATTGGTAATAATTCAATTATATATAGTGCAAGGAGCTTATTTTTAAGGAAGACTGCTTTTTTTTTTTTTTTTTTAACCTCTTTTTTTTTTTTTTAGCAGTTCTGGGGTATATGAATTTGAAAACAAACTCTAATCCTGTAGAAAGTCTTCAAAAAGATTCCCTTCCATAGGAAACACAGGTATACTCCTTGGCTTCTACCAAAAGTTATAGGAAACCACAAAACCATCAGGCAAATCGGCTTTTAATTTCAAAGATTTTTTTCTATTAAATTACTGGTATAAATAATATTCTCCCTAATTAAGAACAGGTGAAAAAGCGTATCTATATTTTAGGCCTCCTCCCTCCCAAGACATCTGTTTTAAAGTGCTACTCTAAGTATATATTCAATAAGTCATCAAATGTAGACACACTAAAAAAAAAAATTATCACAGTAACAAAAATAGCAGGAGAAAGTAGAAGAGTTCAATATGTAAACAAGTGCCATACTTTTTGGTAGCTACCATTTCTTGACAAAACTGCTCCCGTTCACTCAGGAGATCTTGTATAGCACTTTGTGCATCTCGATTGTGACGCTGTAAAACTGCTCTGGAGTTGGTTAATTCATCTGCCATTACCCTGAAACAGATTAAAATTTCACATACAAATTCTCTGACAGTAGGACAGTAAAGAAAAATTAATATAATGCTTTGTAACTGGCATTTTCAAAAGGTAACAAAGAAGATTTAACACAAACTGTCTTGTTTTAAAACTTTCACTAAAAAACATTTAAAAATGTTTATTAGTTTAGTAATGATTAAAGGAATTCAGTTAAAATATTTATTTATAAAATGACAAACAAAACATTTAATTTTTCTATACAGTGACTTTTGAATTTACCCCAATGTTGCTCCAGATTAATCATATTTGGAAAATAAATGAAACATTTTTAAATATAGAAAAATTTAAAGAGGAAGACAAAAATGAGTTTTTTTTTTTACTACTCAATTACAATTTGCCCTTAGAAAAATACAGAAACATAGAAAGACTTCTATAAAATGAAAACTAAGTCTTTCCTTCTGCCCAGCATGCCTGTCCTTCTTTTATATGTAATTTGTAAAAGTTTCTTAAGCATTTTTACCAAAAATTATATCTATTTCAACATAAAAGTATGTGTTAAAAATAAACACAGTTTACAAAAAGGGATTATTTAATACAAAGTTTACTATACTGTGCTTTTTTCATTTACTAATTTTGGAGCTTTGCTCTATCTCACTCCCAGTTTATTTTTGCAGTACTGGGGATTAAACCCAGGGCTTTTCACATGCAAGGCAAGTACTCTAACACTGAGCTATAACGCAAACCCTTTTAAAAGTTTTATTTGAGACTGAGCTTCACTAAGTTGTCCAGGCTGGCCTCAACTTACCATACCTTCCTGAGTGGCTAAATTATAGGCCCAGCTCATTCCCAGTTTTGAAGAACCAACTTCATGTTTTCTCTGATTGTACATACTACATTTTACTTAACCAGCTCTATTGATAAAACTGAAGCAAATTTTACAGTCTAGTTTTGAGCTGAAAATCTTTAAAAAAAATTTTTTTTAGTTGTAGATGGACAGTGTCTTTATTTTATTTATTTACGTGGTGCTGAGGATTGAACCCAGTGCCCCATGCATGTGAGGCAAGCACTCTACCACTGAGCCACAATCCCAGCCCCACGCTGAAAATCTTAAAACTAAAATGTAAAGTTTCAGATCATATTTATTACTGAATTCCTTAAAAGGAAAACAATTTTGACATTGAAAGATTAAGTCAACTAAAATATCAAATTTTAATTGTCCTTAAAATGCTACCATTGGGTGTGGATCAGAATGTTAGGCAAGTTACATATTACAATAACCTGTACAACGTATGCATGATTTGCCTCTTAAACTGTTTCATAATAATTATCTTTCATTTTAAATCAATATAGTAAGTTCGTTTCTTCAAATAGCATACTATACTAGCACAATTAGAAAACAAATAAATGAAGAACTTTAAGAGAATAATCAACTACGAGAGAGTATCACAGATGTTAGTACATGAAGAAATGTGATTCTTAAAAGTATAACCTGAAAACCTTTGGTGTTTTGTGAAAAATTTCCACATGATTCAATTTAAGTCAGTAATTGTTAGACACATGAAGTCCTTTTCTAAGCACTAGAAATATAGAAATGAATAACATCAGATCTTGTTCCCAGTAACTCAAAGTCGACAGGGATAAACAAAGAGTCATAATATATACAGCAGCGTTCCCAACCAGTGTGGTCAGAAGCCTGGACTAGGACCCTTGTTTATTACCTGTTAGAGAGTAGCCTCATGAGGTATGCCATAAAAATGTTGTCATTTTTTTATGTATGGAGAGAAAAAGGATGGGAAGCTTTCTTATATAGATAAAAGAACTACGAGAACAGGACGTGGACAGTGTCCTGTTAGGCAGTGGGCACGATATTAGAGTTCTCCAGATGGAAGGTGGAGGAAAAATCATGCAGTTTTGCCTTTTGTGATTTTAATATTTACCAGATGTCTGAGTTCACAGGTTTGTTTTGGTCTTAAACAGTACGGGAGGGGTGATTTCTAGACTAAGAGAGAACTCTTCTATCATTTTCCCATTCAGGGAAACTGTGTGAGAGCCACATATTAAATGATGTATAAAGGACTATGACACCCTCAGTCAGAAATTTTTGTACTATAAGCTACTTTCTTGTGCTATCATTTGAAAACCTGACAAAACAAAAACTATTAAATGAAATACTATGTAGAATAGAAAATACCTGCTTGCGAGGAATTTACTACGCCACACATCACACTGTATGGACATTCGTTCTAACTGCTCTGAGAGTTGAGCTGTGTTTCGACTTAGGGCTTCATTTTCTAAAATAAGCTGATTCTTCTCACGAGCTAGACGTTCAAAGTGATACTGAAGATCATCCCCCACAGAAGCCACCAGCAACTTTTTTAACTCACGATTTACCTAGAAGAAAAGAACATAACCAATACAACAAGCTCAAAGTAATGTCACTGAGTTTAATGTAACAAAAACAACCTGTGTTTCTGTGTAATTTGGATCTCTTATCATTTAAAATGCGTATATCAAAAATTGATATTAAATAATTAAGATGCATAATGTATACAAACATTATCTCTATCTTCACCTGTAGATAATGTGGTTATAAACTGAACCTCTAAAATAAAGTATAACTCCTTAGCATAAAAATAAACTGCTTCCAGTCAACATAAAGGAAATTCAATCAGAAAACTAAACTAATACATTTTGCCCTAAAGTATGGGAGAATGTTTTATGTGGTTTTTACTTCACCATCTGGAAGTTAATCTCTTTGTGTCCTAAGACTTTTAAGAATTTAAGAAAAGGCAATAATATAGGATATCCATAAGTACATTTTTTACACTGCTACTGAAGAGAGCAAAAAATTAAAACAAATGTCCAACAGGTATTGGTGCATGGTACAGTCATTGAAGAACAGTATTACTATTAATAATGAGAACACTGCGATGAGGAAAATAATGACTGAAAAAATGTGGGTTATAAGACAAAATAAATTCAGTATGTATAGTTTTAAAGCTATACCTGGATAGTAGTCATGGGTGGTACCATTTTCATTGTGTTTTTCTGTATTGTAAAAAATGTTTAGTATTTACCAGATGTCTGAGTTCACAGTTTTCTTTTCGTCTTAAACACTATGGGAGTGATTTCTGAATGAGAGAGGTTCCCTATATCATTTCTCCACTTCAGGAGACTATAGGACCATCTGGAGGAAAGAGCTGCATATTCTATAATATATGAAGTAGTCTGACAAACTTAGTCAGAAATCTTAACACTAAAATCTAATAAGTATGTACTACTTTTGTACTTAGAAATTGGTTAAAGTCATATTTAAAATATATTATTACTAGGCATGGTGGTGCATGCCTGTAATCCCAGTGACTCAGGAGACTGAAGCAGGAGGACTGCAAATTCCAGGCCAGCCTCAGCAACTCACCAAGGCCCTAAGCAACTTAGTGAGACCCTGTCTCAAGATAAAAAATAAAAAGGGCTGGGATGTGACTCAGTGGTTAAAGGCCCTGGGTTTAGTCCCCAGTTCCTCCTCCCCCCAAATTTATATATTTATGTATGTATGTATGTATGTATGTATGTGTGTGTGTGTGTATGTGTGTATATATATATGTGTGTATACAAATATTTATTATTAAATACATTAATACATTTGGACAAGAACCACTATGGTGTCACAAGACTAGCATCTAGTAAAAAGATATAGTCCAATAGACAAACAAGGGAGGGTTAAGGCGATTTTACTAAGATGTAAAGATTACAGCAACAAATCAAGCACTATAGACTGTTTTTATTTATAATGAAGATACAACTTATACCACCATTTGCCTATATATCATGTGCACACAGGCAGAAGAACTCGGGATTTATGGATCCTTAAAACAAGGACTGCTAAGTCATCAACTTAAAAGCCTGACTTGGTCACCCTTTGGTTTGGCACTTTCTAACTATAATCTACTTTTACAACTTATAGGTAGCCTTCTCCAAAGTATCTCTCACCTCCATCCTCGATCAGGCTTACAGTATAAGTTCCCAATAACTCTCTCTAGAAGTCCTCAGAGAGAATGAGAAATTTCAGGGGAAAAATTTTTAAGAAGTGACGACCTTTAATAAATGACATGTGCACGAAGAAACAGACCTTCCTATCTAGGCTTAGAAGGTCCAGGTGTAAAGAGAAGCTCCCATTTAAATTATAAGGCCATTCGTACCTCTGTCTGTACTCGGAGCTGGTTTGAAAGACCTTCTTTGTCTTGTAGTAACCTCCGTTCAGAGTTCTTGAGTTTTTCCAATATAGTCTTTACCTCTGAGAGTTCCTTTCTAGGTTCTGTAACTCCTTCTGGCTGACCATGAAATTCTCCTCTATGATATCCCAGAGACTTAACCTTTCCATTTTTGTTGGGTATATCATGAGTTATAGCAGCTTTGGGAACAAGAATTCTTATAGCTTCAACTTCTACTGCTTTTTCAGAGAGAATCTTTCCTAGCTGAAGAACTCCTGGGCTCTCTGAGGGACCTGCTTTCTTCCGTGGACTCTGAAGGATATGATGCTTTATGGATTGGACTCCAGAGGTGACTTCAATAGATTTAGGTGGCTCTTCCGTTTCCATTCCATCTCCTGCTCCTCGGATTGGGGTTGAAAGGGTGACTAACAAAGGAAAAGCAAACATGAATTACCAGAAAGAAATGCTAAGGAAATGCCAAGACTGCTTTGTTTTACATTCAGAATTACAAAAATTTTTTAAAAAGGAAACATTCACAGTAAAAAGTAATATTCCAAATAATCATGTGTCAATAAAAGATGAATTAAGTCTTCCAGGCTCCATCTTTCCTTAGTAAATGGCCTCTCTTGATAGAAGATACAAGAGAATTGGAATCACAACATTTGGTTTGGTCTTCTCATAAGATCAAGTGCTTGGCACATGGTAGACAATAATTTTAGTTAAACATAAAAATAAGGATCAGCTTTACATATACATATTTACAACCCATTTATGTACTTCAAAAAAAATTCATCTTTTTTTGTGATCTCCTGGCAAAGAATGCTTTGCACAGGGGTAAGGGAAAACATGTTAAACGGGAGAATTGATTAGCCAAAGACTGAGTCACATTCTTAAACCTAAGGGTTTAAGCGTTGCTTACATAAGTGAAACAAAATCGAATTGTCAGATTAAACTTCCATAGACATCACTTTCACCATGTTGTATTCAAATTATTTTACTAGTATTCTGTTTCCTCCAGTGGCTTTCAACTTATTTTAGGTACACTATATTCCCAGTGAAGTACCTGTACACAGTACTCAATGCATAAATGAATAATAAATTCATGATGAAAAAGAAATGAATGAGAATAAGCAGAGGGTAGAGGACAAGCACACAGGTCAGTAACATGATTATAATGATGAGCTGAGTGGTTGCAGGCAGGAAACACAGTGCTGGGTGTCTCGTGCAGTTCAGACAAATTCTGAGGCAGTGCTGACCACTTCACTGCAGAAAATTCCTATCTAATTTAGGAGAGAGGGGTATTGGAAGTGTAGGTCAGTGGTAGAACCTGAGCTTAACATCCATGAGGCCCTGGATTCATTCAGAAGCACCCATAAAAGAAACAAGAAGGAAACGAGGTAATATACAGTGAGGTGCAATAAAGGTACAAAATATCTCAAAAGAAATTTTATTTCTATGGAAACATTAAAGGCAATCTTGAATTACTAATTGCTCTTTAGTGACTTCATTACTATTTAGTCAAATCTCGTGTGTGTGTGTGTGTGTGTGTATAATAGGTTATGTAAATAACACACAGTAACATATATATGCAAAGTATAAGTAACATAAATAATGTAATCTCCTAAGACAAAGACCTCAAACAGACCTCTTAGGAAAAAAAAACACAAGTATATCCTTAGTTTTGATTATTACTAAATAAAATATCTTACTATATCAAATATAAATCACATTTCACTGCACCCATACTCTTAGAACTTACTGAATTTGGTAAGAGGAATAAGATCTTACTAAAATTAAACTTCTTTAGAGTTTCTGATGTCCAAAGTCACATTAAGAGAGAGATACAATTTGTGAACATTCCAAACTGAAGCAGACTCTGCTGTCACCCTGGTTCCTGGAATTCTGGCCCTGAAATGGAGTTCTCTGGCAAAAGCACCATAAAAAGGGTACGCATTCTTGGTGCAATGTTGAGAATGTTCAAAAGTTACCTGCCAAGGTAACTTTGTTTTACAGCAAAGAAAATATCTAACTAGAATAACTTCCTGAAGTTTTTTTGTGAGGTCTACTTTTTACTGAACTTCGTTTTCTTCCTCTTTCAAACTTCATTATACAGATACAAAAACTACCAAACATAACAGATCATCTTCACACACAGTCACACATCTTTGGTTCCTATTACTATTTTAAAATACTACATTACTAAAGATATTAATAAAAACAACTATGTTATCACTATAAAATACTAATACAAACTTCCTCAATATTTTTATAGTCATAATAAATTTTGTAAGTTTAATATATTTTTGTTTTGCTGCAGTCTTCATATTTTTCATTTTATAGCCACAATATATGCCTTCATGTTTATATAGAATTCACTTATTATATTGTTGGATATTTGCTTTTTTTTCAATTTTTCACTATAATAGTGTTACTAGGTTATGGTTTAGTGAATATTTTCATGCCTCAACTTCTCAACTTCTGGATCCTTTCTTCCTTCTTTCCTTACTTTTTTGAGACAAGGTATCACTGTTATGAGGGTTAGCCCTGAACTTGTGAGCTCAACCGATTCTCCTGCCTTAGCCTACCACATGGCTAGGATTACAGGCATGTACCACCATACCTGACTTGTATTTATTTCTTTCAAATAAATTACCAAGCATGGAATTAATGTGTCTGGTGAAGATCTGTATTGCCAAACTATCTTCCAAAATCATTCTATAATCAGTCTATTTCTTATGTTCTTATTTAGTTTTACTTTTTTGACATGCTCAATCCTATGATTTAATACAATTCTTAAAAGTAAATAAGAATGTAAGTGAAGAGTTTAGAATGGTATTTGGCACAGTAAGCACTCATTAAATATTAGGGCCTACTGTGATCATCATTATTATTCTTTAAAGAAATTCCTAACAAACTTAGGGTGTTGCTAAAGAGGAGAAAGTTTCTTTAATATTATAAAATATAATTCTTTTACTCTCTCATGATAGTCTTAAAGTCCTATCACTACACAACAGGGCTATTTTTTTCATTTAAAATGTTTTTTTTTTTTTTTTGTTCAATATTTTCCTGTATATGTAGTAATGTCCTGGGAATCCCAAGTTACATTAGAGGGATGGGAGAGAGAAATCTGGGGTGGAATTAATGTGCTCTGTTCTACAAAATATTGTACACTAAAATAAAATAATGTCAATTTGACACAAATGTTAACACACTTGAGACCTTAAGACTGACTTGGATTTCAAAAAGATAAGCAAGTGAGTATTTCAGAAAGTGAGATAAAGGATCTGTATGTTATTTAAAAACATGATGTAGCATGTTAATACTCACTAGAATATCCACTGAACTGTTTTAAAAATAAATAACTATTCTTGTGATCTTAAAAGTCTGGTTTTAAGTTTGTTTAACTTTACCTAATGTGAATTTTATTTTATTAATAAGACATTCTGGCATTCAAGAACTTAGAATCAAGTGTTAACTATAGAGTATTAAAAACAACAACAATAAAAAGATGACAGGAGCCATGCTATTCAGGCCTACTGAGGCTGAAGATAGGACAAGGAGATGTGACACTTGATCACAGCTGAACAGGATTTTCAGGCAAGTCAGAATGTTTTTGAGTTGTGATTTTAAGTACTGGAGATTAAAGAACAGATTACAAAATGGATAATGCTAACTTTAAAAGGCAAAGAAACATTAATGGGGCTTTAATAAATATCTTTTTTCAAACCAAACACATGGTAAAATTCCAATCAAGAAATTCAACTAACTGTTTCAACACCAAATTACTCTTTTTTTGGAGCGGGGGTACCGGGGATTGAACTCAGGGGCACTCAACCACTGAGCCACACCCCAGCCCTATTTTGTATTTTATTTAGAGACAGGATCTCACTGAGTTGCTTAGCATCTCGCTTTTGTTGAGGCTGACTTTGGACTTGCGATTCTCCTGCCTCAGCCTCCTGAGCCCCTGGGATTACAGGCATGCACCAACACACCTGGCTAAATTTGCTCTTAACTTTATTCGAATTGTTCTACTCACTCAAGGATTTATGAATATCAAGGTTGTGCAATGTATCATATGGCAGCTCCGTCTCACTGACAACTGATTCTAGCTAACATGCATGGGCAAGCTGGCAATGAGAGCCAGGGCTTGGCATTTTTTTTCACCTGGTAGCTTACTTTTCATAATTCTATTTTTCCCTGTGACACATAGCTACCTTTATTACATATGTACTGGTACAATCCAGGGCACGTTCATGAGTAATTACCTTCTCTCAAGTGGAAAGACAAGACTCTATGGTACCAGCTCCATAATTATGAGGGATGCTTAAGTAAGCAAAACACCACCCTTGCTTTTCTCCACTCTTTGAGGAGAATCAATGAGACCTGGAGCTTTCAGAACAATGCAGATACTATAATATTTTAAGATGATTTGTTTCTCTTGCAGACTAACCTATTGGAAACTCCTTAGAGTAGAAATGCTTCCTACTTCTTATATCACTAGTTACAGAAATGATGCTTGGCACAGAGACAATGAGGAAGCACTTAATGAAGTTTATCAATCTGTTACACATATCTAGAAGATTTCAGGTGTGTTTAAATGTCCAATAACTAACTCCTTTAAAAACTGCTTATATTTATCCCTTTACACTAAATCACTAATTCCTCAGTTACAGTCTGACAGATTTTTCCCTTTTAGAACTGAAGGGAACAAGGCTGCAGCCATTTCTCCCCTGATTCTGCCCCTCCCCACACATCATTTTACAATCTAGATTAACTTCCTTGTTTGTCATTGGTCCGATTAGCCTGTGGGCTTCCACTACTAAAGGGTAGTTCCCCTGCCATTTTCTCTCTTTCTCTCTCTCGTCCTTAAGGGCAGACACTGTTGGTCTGCTTAAACTCTCTTGTGTGAGTTCCTGCGTCTGGAGTGGTTTTCTGGGTGCTTTCAAGAACAGCTCTAGTAGCAATGATACATCACTCTAGTGATGACAGTATTGCTCATGTCTTCTGAGAGGAAGTTCTACTGTGATACCAAACCACCAAGGATCAAGAATATAACCATGTCTCTCGCCTCAGGCAGGTACAGGAAATGCAGACAACTGACAAGGTCAAACCTAAGTACACTTCTTCTCAGGCCATGCAGTACAAGTAACTTCTGTTCACTACCAATGGTTAACATATTATGTAGGAATAGCACTAGTACTTGGATTATCTTCTTTATTAGATAATTAAGATCAAATGAAATAAAGTATTTGAAAGTATTGTTTTATAACTCTAATCCTCATTGCAAATAACAATAAAAACAATTTGAGGCACTTCAACAAGCTTTTAGTCACTAATCATTAATACTGTATTTAGTTTTTGCTAAATACCATTCTAGTTGTTTTCACATTATTTAATTGCTCTTATTTCCCATTCATTCCCAGTTTATTACTTTGATTAGTCTCCGATTTGCCTATTCTAATGATATTAAACTGTTTTAGTGACTTGTGAAAAAGATTGAAATAGCTGCTGCATATAGCTGTATCAAACTTAAATACTTATTAGCATGATCTGATCTTTCTTTGTTGTTTCCTGAACATATATCTGAATCCCTTTTATGGGGGGGAACCAGGGATTGAACTCGGGGGCATTGAGCCACATCCCCAGCCCTATTTTGTATCTTATTTCGAGACAGGATCTCACTGAGTTGCTTCTCTATTGACTGTACTCATGATCCTCCTGTCTCGGCCTCCTAAACTCTATCCCCAAAATGAGCTGGGTCAGGAGTTCACTTTGGGACATATCAAGATTGTTGCCTATATCTAAGAAAAGAGTAGTAGTCTGTATCTAAGAAAAGACAGTAGTTGTCTAAAGGTCTAAATCTCAAGAGAACTGAGTTACTGAGTAATTATAGAAGCTCTGAGAGCAAAGAGAAAGAGCTGAAAAACAATGATATTTAAAAGATGAAACAGAGTGAGTACGCTGAAAAATAGAGAAGATACTGCTGGAGCAGCATTATCCAAAAAAGTTTTTGGCAATGATAAAACTATAATATTTACCAACCACTTTGGTTACTGAGCATTTGGAGGTTGTGATGCTTTAGATATGAGCTATCCCCCAAATGCTCATGTGTGAGACAACACAAGAAAGTTTAGTGGTAAGATGATTGCGTTGTAAGAGGTTTTTAACCTAATCAGTTTATTAATCCCCTGATATGAGCTAGCCGGGTAGTAACTGTAGGCCGGTAGGATGTGGCTGGAGGAGGAAGGTCATTGGGGGTGTGTCTTTGGGGTATATATTTTGTCCCTGGATAGTAGAGCTACCTCCTTCCCTGCTTCCTGGTTCCATGTCCTGAGCTGCTTTCCACTGCTACGCTCTTCCACCATGATATTTTTCCTCACCTCTGGTCCATAGTAATGGGGTTGGCTACCTAAGGACTGAGAACTCTGAAACCGTGAGTGCCCAAATAAACTTTTCCTCCACTAAAATTGTTCTTGTCAGGTCTTTTGGTTATAGCAGGAAAAAAGCTGACTAAGACAGGTGTAGTTAATATTACTGACTACTAAACGTTGATTTTCAAAAAAATGTTAAATTCAAATAATCACATGTGGTTACTGTGTTGGGCAGTAAAGAGCTACAAAGCAGGCTGATGACACAAGTGATGACGTGGAAGTCATGGAAAGAAATTCAAAAGATAGGGAATGATTAAGAATATTACAAGCAAAGCAGGACTACAAACCAACAATTGGACGTGGAAAGTGCCATGGGTAGAATTGTGTCCCGCAATATTTATGCTGAAGTCCTAACCTCAGTGCCTCAGAATGAGACCTTATTTGGAAATAGGATCACTGCAAATATAGTTAAGATGAAATAATACAGGATTAGGGTGGGTCTATTATCCGATATGACTGCTGTCCTTATAAAATGGGAAAGTCGGATTCAGAAAAATGCACAAGGGGAGCATACCATGTGAACATGAAGACAGAAAAGCCAAGGAGCACCAAAGAGTGTCAGCAAGCCCCTAGGAGAGGAGCCCAGATCTTTTCTAATGCCTAAAGAGAGTGTGGCCTTGCTGGGACTTTATTCTTATTTATTTAAATCTCGACCTTCCATCGGATAAGGAATACAGCTGGAAAACAGTTTTGTTACACTGAACTTTTAAAAGTAGTCATCCAATAAATATGACCTAATGATGTTAACATTCAATTGTTTATCTGAAGTACTGAAATGCAAGAGCTTTATTACAAAGTAAACACGAAGAGATCTGAAACACAAATGATTCAAGAAGTTCCGAGATTTACTCATAAATTCAATCATAAATTTCATGTCTTCAAAAGTTATTAAAATAAGGACACTTACCTTTGGTTTCTAAACTTTTAAGAGTAGTCATTTTTTTTTCTTTAATGAAATCTATTTCAAGACTTCAATGGAAAAAACCTAAAAACGTATACACAGAAAGGAATTAAAACGATATCATATAAACAGTTGATAAGTGCCTGTACTTAAAAATTTATATTTTAATTGCTTCTGCCTTTAGCACCCATGCACTTAGAAAGGGAAATGCTGTTCACATTGCCTTCTCACAGGTGATAAAAAGGCACAGTTTGCTCGGAGATGCTGTTCTACCATCCTCACCAGTGCACTCTGAATCGTCAGAGCTGGCCTCGAATTTTAGAAACGCCGAAGTTGCTGTAGGAGCTTATATGCCATTGATGCGACAACAGGTATTTTAGAGTAAGTCATTCTTTCAGGAGACACCCTGACACAATTTGTCCACTGTACCCACCAGAGGCGCTTCTGTTTAGACGCTTAACAAGCAACAAAAGTATCACTCCAGATCACTTCAATTGTCCTTTTTCGGCAAAGCAGTTAAAACGGTGCAGCTCCTACTAGTAAAGACACACCCGGAGCTTCCAGCCCCTTCTGCAAGGCTCCCAGGACTGCCCTGGACCTGGGGCCGCGCGACCAGGGCGAAGCCAGCGCAGTGCCAGCAACACCGCGCCTGCACACTCGGTGACGGCCGGCTCGGCCACGCGAAGGCGACCCGCCCCACCGAGGCCAGGCAGCGCGGTGGCCCCGGCTCTGGACGCAGGAGCGCGCGGGAGGTTGATCCCCGTTCCGCCCGCGATCGAGAAGCCTCCGGGGCCCTCCCCGAACCCAGAGCCGGGGCCACCGCGCCCTCGCCTAGTTACCTGAGCTGGCTGGGAACCTCTGCCAAGACCCTGCTCTCCCGACTCCGGAGAGTCCCGCGTCGCAGGACTGGCGCTCCACGTCACCGGGTGGCTCCGCCGGCTCCCCTCCCACCCCGTGCGCCCCAGGCCTTCCGGACTCCGGGACGCTCCCCCGCCACTTCCGGTTACTGTTTCGTTTCCGGAAGGCTTTTCCACAAGAGAAAGACAATACTCCGTGGTGCGTTTAAGCTCGAGGAACACTGAAAATACAGCGTAACGCCTCAGAAAGTGAGAAGTGGGCAGGAGCATATTAAAGAAACAACATAGCAATATTTGGAGCCTAGCCGCTGATTCGCCTGAACTTCCGGGTCATCTGTCAATCGAACGGAAGTGCGGAAGGAGGAACGAAGACGGCGCGTCCGTTGCTCCGGCGACACCTGAAGGGGCAGGCCCGCCGGCTGCATGGGCGGAGCTGAGGTCCCTGCAACCACTAGAGAGGGAGCGGCGAGGGGGCGTCCAGCGCGGGGCCCGGATGGGCGGGGCTCTGTCGCCGGAGTAACCGGATGGCGGCCTAGGTGATGCTGTCTTCCTGTCGCCCCGGCCGGTTCCCGGTGCTGAGGTCCTGAAGCCATGGTGAGTGCGGGGAGGCCAGAGGAATGGCTCCGGGGTCGCGTTCGTCCTTCGCCCCACGGCCCTGGCCAGCCTCTCGAGTACCGCGGCGCGCCGTGAAGGACGAGGGGAGGCACTCGGGCGAGCCGCCCATCCAGGCCTTGCGCGCGGTGGGCGTGCGCAACTCTGACGGGTGAGGTCCCGCCCGCCGTCCGGGTGGCGCGCTCCCCGGCCGCGCTGCGCCGCAGCCCTAGGGTGCCGGTGCCGAGCTCGCCTGTAGTTACCCAGTCCGTCGCCTTCTAGGTGCGTCTCGGGATCGTTTGGAGACTCCTGAGCATGAACGCGAACGGGGCTCGGTGTGAGCGTTTTTAATGAGCGCTGTGCACCGAGAACGCGGGGTTCACTTAATCACCATGTATTTTAGGCACCAGGATGAGGCACAGGAGGAGAGCAAGTCGAACAGCCCTCGTGGGTGTATCTACTTTAGCAACAGATCCCCTGCCCACCGCCCTCCCAGTACTGCTCAGCAGGCTTTTGTTAACCCGTCTGCCCCTGCCCGTTTACTGCAGAGACCTTTTCCAATGTTCACTTCACGAACCCCGACCCTTCACCTCTACTGCTTTTCAAAGCAGATGACAGAATCCCATAGGCAATGTCTTCAGCCTCGTGTCCTCTCCTACACACAGATCAACATTTTTACCCATTCTTTAGCCTTGTATTCCTACTTTAGAGGAGGTGTTGAAAGATCGACCATCTTTGCTCGTAATCTCCTTTGCTGCCATCTATCCCAAAATATTTTGCTTTCAGTTGTCTTTTTCTTTCCTGTGCTTTAAGTCTCTTTCTCCAAAGCCCCTTCTTCTAGGTGCTCAAGTCATACATCTCGTGAGAATTGAATGATACAAAAGCATGTCCTTCTTCCTATGTTGATTCAGTTTTTGCTCAATCCTCTCATCAATCTGTCAATAAACTGCTTGAAGGCATAGTATTCTTACTTGTGCCAGCTTCTACCCTATCGTTTTCATCTTCAGAAGTCTATGAGCTGGGTTCCTTTCTGATAACTTTCAGGCCATTGCCCTTTCTTATGTTTCTAATGGCCTTTTAATTGCCAAATCCGGTAACCCTTAAAGTGTATTTTACTTAGCCTCTCTGTGACAACTGATGGTCATGGTCATTCATCTCCTTTATTTTCCATTGGCTTTGTCTTTTTAAATACCATTTAATTTCTTAGTGCATACATGTTCTTTGTTTGATTTTTGTTCACACCCATGGATCCTACTAATACTTGTGATTTCACTACTAAGTTTCAGTTTTCATCTCAGACCTAAGGTCTAACACTGATGCTTCCTGGACATTTACGTGTGGGCAACTTAAAGGCCCCTCAAACTTAATACAGTCCAAACTTAACTCTTTCATTTTCCTCTGGTTGCTCCTATTATCACCAAGTTAATTAATGATTCAAGTATGCTACAGCTGAAACTAGAAATCAGAATTATCAGGGTTTGGGGTACAGCTTAGAGGCAGAGCTTGCCTAGCATGCACAAGGCTCAGGGTTCAATCCCCAGCACCACAAATAAATACATACATGAATAAAATATTAGTTATCGTATATTCCTCTCTTTTTGTGTCTCCCACATATTTACATCATCTCCACATCCCATTTTAGTACAGTATCTCCTCATTTCTTGTCTAGACTATTATAATAGTGTCTTTTGTACTCTGATCCGGTAATTCTCTGATCTATTTTCTCTTTTACAAGAAGGAATTTGTTAAAACGCAATCTGTTGATGATGCTCTCCTCTTTTAAAGCCTAGACTACCATTCCTTATAGCAAAGTGTCTGGAAAGGTGCACAGGAGCTCTTTTTTTGGCCTATCCCTTATCTATACACTACTTTAGCTTTTGGCCTTTTATTGAACATACCAAGAGACCTCAGACTCGCAGTGTGCCTCTTCCCCCACTCTGCACATCCTGTTCCTTCTACCTGTACCCTTGTTTGCTTGCTGTACTCCTGTTGATACTTCCAGATGCAGGTTAGGTGTCTCCTCTTCTGTGATGCCTTTCATTACTCAAGGAGGATTGACACTCCATTCTTATTTTATTTTTTTTGGTCACTATTTTATGTAGTACGCATTTCTCATATTGTACTTGTTACATTTAGTTAGAATTTTTTTTTCATAGATTTGTCACCTTAACTGAACTTTGAGGAATGGTTGTTTTGTTTACTGCTACTGCTTAGATCATATTAGGTTCTCAACTGCTTGCTGAATGAATGGAAAAATAACAAAGAATGTGATAAAAATGGTCTTTGAGAGTGCAAAGTGCTTAGGGAGATTAGGAGATGGAGTCATCATATCTCAGAGTTTGAAGATGTAAGACAGTTGCTCATTGGTGGTCTTTGTCCCTACTTGCATTTGTTGTTCAGACTTACCAGTAACACTGAAAGCTGAGTGCAGTGAGCTCTCTCCTGGCCCTCTTGCCTTTCCATACTTGTTCCAGCCACCCCTTACCCCACTTGCCCTGGCTGGGGTTTCTGGTGGTGACTCTAAAGTGGGTGGTCCGTAAAGATCAGTCTTTGGAAGGGACTTTGTGTTGAGTCCTGAGTGATATGAAGTGCAGAGATCTGCAGGAAGTGCTTCCAGCAGCATTCACAACAAGACCTAAAGTCCTGAGGCAGAAAAGAAGTTGGCATGTTTCAGGAACGTATGGTTCAGTGTAAAGAAAGAATGGAAACTGAGTGGTCAGGGTGGTTGTAGTGGGGGCGTGTCGTGGGAAATGGCAAGAGATGTGGCTTAGAGGAGTAGCAGAGGCCAGACCACAGGTGCATGTCTGCACACTGCCATATGGCAAGTACTCCTTGCACTGGGTTCTGACCCATTGTCTATCATGAAATCAGTCCATGGTGGGTAGCCAGCATTAAAAAGATCTGAGAATGGTGGCGCATGTGCAATCCCAGACACTTGGGATGAGGGAAGGTTTCAAGTGTGAAGCCAGTTGGGGCAGTTTAGGGAGCCCTGTCTCAAAATAAAATAAAATAATAAAGACTGGGGATGTAGCTCAGTGGTAGGGCACCCAGGGGTTCAACTCCAGTAATGTGAAAACAAAAATTGACATAAAGTAGGAACAGCATATGTATTGCTATATAGCATGGGTGACTTTCATGAGCTTTTGTATTAAATTGTATACATATAGCATGTCTACTGGGTTATGATGTAAAAGATATTTTTTCTTATGATCACAGTCCATGAAATTCAAGATAAAGTCTAGTTTATCTTGAACAAGATATACTTTTAAAGGCTTAAATAGTTGAAACCTCGAGGCACGCAGATTCACCTTATTCCTGTTTTTACCTAGTGATGGTGACAGAAAAAGCTTTGAATTTAATGAAAGCCTAAAATTGGCTAGAGTAACATTTTCAAGTGTCTTTCTGCATTCAGATCTCTCTCCTACATCATTTGCTAGGAGTCCTTTATAAGAAAGAGTGGGCCTTCTGAGAAGGGGAGCCAGCTGTCCTTCTCTGTGCGCAGCTTCGTCACTGGCTCATGTTTTGTAGCAAAGGCTAATGGTCCCCCTGTAAACTGCTGAGGATGGAGGTTTCCTGCCCTGCTGGTGTGGCTTCGGCCACTGGGATCTAATTACACGATCAGCTTCGGCCTGCTTCTGTTTTGTTACAGCTGTGGCTTCCAGCATCAGATTTAGGTTCTGGTCACAAATTCTAGAACCACCTAGAAATAGAGACGGAAAGCTGTAGTTTAATATGCCTTTTATATATATTATATAATACAAAGAATATCTAATGTTAGAATCACTAGTATTGGAGTCTTCAATTTTTTTTATGCCTAAAGAGAATAAAGAAGGTAATTCTAAGACCCATTGGACTAACAAAGAATGTTATGTAGTTTCTAAAATATAGCATTTTTTTAAATACTATTATCTCACATGAACTGTTAGTATAAAGGACTAAAGATTATCAGCCATATTCCATAAAAATTAGTCTAAACCTTTGAAGTACAAATGTCCCAAAGCTCTTTTAACAGAGTTATCAAAGATAGTTTCATGATTATTAAATAAAGAATAGGATTTTATTCCATGGACTTTTTTCAGATTCCAATATTATTTATAAAATTTCTTCTAAATAGCTTTCTGTTTTGTCTTCAGCATCTCTTTCTTTTCCATCCAGAATTCCTTCTGGTACTTGAACTATTAATTGGAAAGAATTGCAGTTCTAAAGTTCCGTATTTATTGAAACTGAATCAGAAAGCATACAGCTTAAATTACAAAATTGAAACTTAAAAAATTAATTTTCCCCATGTACTTTATTAAGAATAAAGTCTCTAGTTTATTGTATTATTTAATAGAAACAGTAGTCTTTGTAACACTGAATAGCATATATGATCAATATAATGCCCTAATTTTCATCACAGGTAGCTCTTATTTTTTCTTGCCTTTTTCTGCCTTTTTGTTCCTCATTCTTCCTTTCTTATTCATCAATTACTCATCAGTTTAAAGGAGTATTGAGTGTTTTCTGTATCTAGGTATTGGTGGCTACACATGGATTAGTAAGACAGCACACAGTGGCCCATATCTCATGGAGTTTATAGTGAGGAACGGATACTGAAAAATAAATTACTAGTGTAAGTTGCATTGCAAAAGTAAAATGACAGGGGAGGTGGAAATTAATAATAAAATAGGGTGATCTGATGTAGCCTGGGGTGGTCAGGGAAAGCCTCCTTGATGATATAACATTTCATATTCTCTTTTTCATTAGCTGGGGAGAAAAACCAATGTATATGAAGAAATAAATGGAGAAGGCCCCTTCATATAGTGATAAGCACTGTGGGGGAAAATTAAGTCAAGTAATACCGTAGAGGCTGGTGCCAAGAACAAGTGGCTTTGGTATGTGGTCAGGGAGGGTCCTCGCAGGGAGGCAGTTTTTAAGTTGAGATGTCAATGATAATAAAGGAGCTTGCTGGGTATGCTGGGCATGTTCCTGTTAATCCCAGCTGTTCTGGAGGCTCAGGCAGGAGGATCCCAAGTTCAAAGCCAGCTTGGGCATCTTAGTGAGAGACCCTGCCTCAAAATAAAATTGGAAAAAAAAAAAAAAAGACTTGGGGTGCAATACAGTGGTAGTACCCTTTCCCACTTAATATATCTTGTACATTTTTCCAGATTAATTTTAAGAAGTACATTTTATTCTTTCATTTACTCTGATTTTAACCAATCCATTTATTGATTAGTTCTGTTAATACCATAAATAGCATGTTTTTATACACATCCATAGTCGTTTCCTTAGTATAAATTAGAAAGGTGATAGCTAGGTGAGGGCCCATGTGCCTTTAAAAAGATTTGATATTTGTCAAATAACAGAAGTTTTAAAAGATTATACTCTGCTTGCAGTGTGCTGTGGTATCAGCTTCTGCTGAAAACTAAACCGGTATTTCCATATGTTGTATACAGATGCCTGACAATAGATTTGAACTTCAAATAAAATGCCACCCACTTCCCAGAATATTGAGAAAATGTTAAATGACTGTATGCTGTATTGATGGAAGACATTGTAAATACTTACCTATAATATTTCTCTCATAAATTGTTAAAATAAAAAGTTTATTTATGTATAATGAAGAGGCTAAAGCTGCCTTTCTTCAAATGTTATTCACAGGCGACATACAGTCCTCTCTCGTCTGCCTGTTTGAAGCAGCAGCCTGTTGCAGCGTGAAGGAACTTGTGTAGAGCTCGCAATCTAAATTTTCAGTCTTTATTCTAGTCCTGCTGCAGCACTGTGAGCTGTCTGCCTGGGCAGTCATTTTCTCCTCCATGGAAGTGGTTCAGATTACCTTTAAGGCATTTTTGTGAGGATCAAATAAGTTAATGCATATGAAAGTAATTTATAAACTATAAGGTACTATACATATAAAATGTTATTTTCATATTAACTAGATTTCTACCTAAGGAGAAGTTAGCTGAGGAAAATGGAAGAAGATTAAAATCTGAAATAAACCTCAGAAATAAATATCTGAGGTTAGGAGTATTATTAGCAAATTTTATGGCTATGGAAAAATTAACTTTTATATATTATATTCCCTTTTCCTCAATTTCTCTTATAGATTTATTTTCATAATAGAAGCATTTCAAAACCAGAGAAAAGGTAGGGGAGGAGGGAAGATGGCACACATAGTTCAATTTTCAGCATCTCTCATACACTTTTGGGGAACAGGGCAGCTAAACATGCCTGATGTGTACTTAGTAGACATTAACATTTGAGACCCATGAATTTTTACTCAGCTTAAATGGACTAGTTGGAAACTTTCACTTTTATTGCTGGTAGTCTTGAGATTTTGTTATTCAGTAATTGAATTGTGAAAGTACAGTGAGGCTATTCAAACCCAGTCTGTTTCTCTTTACTGAGGTTCAGAAATATGGCTGTGGAAAAACTAAAAATTTCTCCACCTAGTGGCAAGTATAGTTCTATCATTTATGTCACTCAACTTGGTTTTAAAGTAATGTATTGAATTTTACTGCATGTAACCAAAATTTTAAAGGTAAATATTTGTATTTCTTAGATATCTGAATATTTTTGTAATTAAAAAATTTAAGTTTTACATTCAAAGGGGGAATGGCTTCTATAATAACATAGCCACTTTTTTCCTAGCATTTCCACTTTAGAACTAGGAATGGCCTTTTGACTTTTCTTGTCTTTCAGTACTCTTCACACATACATCAAGGCATGCCTCCCAGGAACACTGGATTAAATTTGAAGTGCTAAGCATGGACAGAAGGCAGTGGAAGCTGCCCTCTGTCTCTCAGAAGGAGGACTCAGCAATGTATGGAGGAGAGGGCTCCTTCAGAGGAGGGCTCGCTTCCCATTTTCCTGTGTATTCCGAGGCTGCTCTTGGAGACCCTCAGTAATACTTTGCTTCAAAGACTACCCTAAATTCTTATGAATACAAACAAAAAATCTGTAAGCTGGAAAGAGGTTTAAATCAAAAGAGAATTTGAGATTTTGCAAGGAGCTTGATGAAATTCATCCAAAAGTTAAAGTTCCTTTTAAACATAGTACACCTTACATACACACACAAATATACACACATAGTATATTAAACTTTTTTAAATGTCACAAGGAAGATGTTCTTAAAGTAATTTGATAGCATTTTAAAAATCATTGTTTTTAGTAGTTTAGAATGCTTTTATGTAATTTGCTAGAAATTACATAAAAATTACCTGTCAGAAAGCAGGTGAAGAGAATTCAGCAAATGTCCCTCATCTATGAGAGCTGCTTGAAACCTTATTAATTTCATCAGTGGTTAAAAAGCAAGGCTTTAAACTTACTTGGGGCTGACTGGAAGAAATGATCAAGAGTTCAGATTAGTTTTCTCTATACAAAGGATTAGAGAGAAATGAAATTGTCGACCTGCTATATGCCATATTTTCATTAAAACTTTTAAGCTGCTGTAGTGGAGGGGATATGTTAAAACCAAAAAGAAACTTATTAACTTATAAATCAGAATAGGAAAGCTGTTTTTCTTAATATTTATTATCTATTAAATGCTGAGTGTGTAATAACTTACTACACATGTTCTCTTCATGTAAGGAAATAATCTTGGTTTTTAAAAACACCACGGTTATACTGCTAGACCTGGATTTGAACTTCCTTAGCCTAGAAGTCTGCATTCCTTCTGGTCTGCAATTGGGATCAAGATGCTTAAAAGTTTTAAATTTCTTAGGAGTAGTTCTCTTCTGCATTTATGTAGATATAGAGAGAAATAAGGAGCTTTAATTCCCTTGTTTTTGAAAACATCAATTTCTAGAGGATATGAATGATATAAAACTTTTTAAAAAGGCATAATTCATATTGTGCTACTTGGCTAAGCACTTTGCAAAATTAATCTGATTTAGTATATATTTACAGGACTGGAATGTTTGTAAAATGGTTCTGTAGCCAGGATATTTAAAAAAAAATTTTTTGTAGTTGTAGATGGACACAATACCTTTATTTTATTCATTGTATGTAGTGCTGAGGGCCCAACCCAGTGCCTCACATGTGAGAGGCAAGCGCTCTCTAGCACTGAGCCATGATCCCAGCCCCTAGCCAGGATATTTTGATATCCACATTGAACATTAGGTGGCGCTCCTCCATCATGGGACACATTCTTTAGTGAAAGATCCTGTATGGATTTTATTAGTGGTATATTAATTTTAATCATATTGATGTGACAGATATCATTCATCTAGATATCACAGAAGTGCACAGTATCACCGATATTTCTCATAAAGTCAAAAACACACCTTTTTCTCTCACATTATTGGAAAATAATAATCTAAATGATGAAGACTGGCCTTTGGAATT
>JAJEJO010000806.1:241515-283953 GCA_020662805.1 Glaucomys volans
CACGAGTTCAAAGCCAGCCTCAACAACTTAGCGAGGCCCTAAGCAACTCAGTGAGACCCTGTCTCTAAATAAAATACAAAATAGGGCTGGGGATGTGGTTCAGTGGCTGAGCGCCCCTGAATTCAATCCTCTGGTCCAAAAAAAAAAAAAAAAAAAAAAAAAAAAAAAAAAAGACTCAAACAGGATGCTACAAAATAAAAATATGGAGTCACATGAGATAACATGAGGCAAACACACTGCAAAGAGTAGAAAAGACTACCCTAATAAGTATTTCTTCAGAGGACTCTGACTTCTAATATGTACTGAAATAGACATGACTCTGATCACTGTTACAGAGGTACATTTGTGCTTATAGCCTCTTGAATCTGTATCAGTTGACTACGAACATAGTATTTTCTCCAAGGACAAATATTCAAAAAGTACTTACTCATTCCTTTTCTCATGAGGATAATGCTAATGGAATCAGCAAATTGTAGCTAATACTGAATAGCAATAATTTGTAATACATTCAAATTTACATGTATATTTAGCATCTACAGCATTTGGTATACGAAATAGAGAAAAAATGGAACCAGTCTGGTTTATATAGAAGTACCTTTCTCTCTGCAACGAGGGCAACTACAAACTACATACATAAGTATTTAAAAAACAATTGTTTTGCTGGGTGTGGTGGTGCACACCTGTAATCCAAGCGACTCGGGAGGCTGAGCCAGGAGGATCACGAGTTCAAAGCCAGCCTCAACAACTTAGCGAGGCCCTAAGCAACTCAGTGAGACCCTGTCTCTAAATAAAATACAAAATAGGGCTGGGGATGTGGCTCAGTGGCCAAGTGTCCCTGAATTCAATCCCTGGTTAAAAAAAAAAAAAAATTGTTTTTAGTAGTTTAAAATACTCTTATGTAATTTACTAGGTGTCAGAAAGCAGGTAAGAGAATTCACAAATGTTCCACAACTTTGAAGGCTGTTTGAAATCTGATTAATTTCATCAGTGGCTAAAAACCAAAACTTTGTACAATTAGGAGTGACTATAGATTTGCTTATTCCATGTTTTTCTAACCAATGGAAATAAAACGTTTCTGTTTGCACTAAAGTAGGAGAGCTTAAAAGCAGTCTTCTCAAATTTCTCAGCAATGACACTGGTTAGCCTTGCCATTGGTTCTTTTTCTAGATGGAAAAAGTAATACGAGAGAGAACATTTCAGGGTGCATCTATAGCAAGGTAGGTTTAGAGCCTCCCCAGTGGAGCCACATGCTTCCCTCTCTGCCCATCTAACTCCATCTTCAGGTCATACGGCCTTGTTGATTCTTGAACTCACCAAACTCCATCTCCCCCATCAAACTTTTTATACATTTTTTCTGCCTGGGATATTTTTCTCCCAAGTTTCTGCATGACCGGCGTCTCTGACATCTCATGTTGAGGTCGTTGGATGGGCTCTGCGGACCGGTTCCCTGTTGCTGCGCAGCGTGGCGCCCGCTTCTGCCAGGCCTCGCTGCTGAAGGGTGACAGGACGACGCACGTTGACTCCCAGGCCTCAGGCTCGCTGCACCTGCGTGGTGGGTCCAGCCCAGCCATGCTTGCTGCCACTCCACCCCTCTGCCGCCGCTTCTCGGCGGGGACCAGTAGGCCGGCCGCGTCCCGCTGCCACGTCCAAATGACTCCATCTTCTTTGGTTAGTTTCCCGATTTACACGCGTACTATGGAAATAGTTCTTTGTTTTGGCATTTTTCACTCTTAAAAAAATGTAGCAGGAAGTAAGTTGAAAGTGCATTCATCAGTGTCAGCTTGGGAAACACAGGAGTTTTTCTGTTTATTAAGGCATCAACTCCTTTCTGTAAAGACAAATGACAGTTCATTTTAAGATGTCGTGAAATGGCATTTTTAGAAAGAAAATATCTGGGAAATATGTGGAATTCTTGTGTTTAACATCATTTTTCTAAATGGAAGAAGACATTGTCCTTCAACTATATTAAGGCTGAAAATGATCACAAGTTTGAGGTGCGGGCCCCCCCCCCCCAGCCTTTGACCTAATTTTTACTTATTTCTGAAAGAAATTGAATGAATAGGATAATTAGCTAAGTTTAATAATTCACCTGCCTTTTCCTCCTTTGTCTTTATTACTGGGAAATGCTAAGCTGGAGTTGGCAAATGAGATTCTCCACCTGGAGAGCTGTTTTACTTGAGCTCCCCTCTGTTTGCTCTATACACAGTAGAATTCAGAGGAAGGAGGAACTGAGAACAATCTGACCAGGCTCAAAACTGGTTCTGGTCACACTAAGATAAAGTTAATATTTGACACAATTCAATGTAGGAAAATACTTGGTCTTTGATAAAAAGCCCTAGAGGAAGATTACTTGTAAAGGATAAGCATAAAACAAGTTGTTGCTTAAAATCTAGCCTGTGATAGTGGGAAAACATAAACCTTTTGGTGGTTCCATTTTCATTTCTGTCGTACCTATCACAGCAGCATCTAAGTGAGGTAATAGGAATTGCTGTGCTTAGTTGCCTGCCATGTCTGATAATACATTTTTAATGATTCACTATATTCTCGGAACGCTCAAGACAAAATGAAGTTTGTTCTTTGGAAACCACTTTTCACTCACCCTTACTGGAAGCAGCTGGCTTGAGGCGGCAGGTTCTCAGATGGCGCAGATTTCCATTACAGCTGTATGTCATTCAGGGTGACTGTAAGTGCATGGAGACTACAACTAAATTTTAGAAACCTGTTGAACTGTGACCTTTATTGTCTACATAGTTGACTTCAGAATGTCTAGGAAGTCACCCAGAAGCAGATAATTGACTTAAAATTGGTTGAGACCAGTTACTGATTCTTAAGCATACAAATTCGGAAAATCAGATTTCTAGTTAAAGAATTTTGCCATGATGTATTATATAAATCCATTTTAGTCAGATTTATGCAATGGAGCAAGTATGTATGAGCAAAAATGTTTTGTTGCCTATTTTGAAGTAATTTTCCTAAAATCGAGCATTATAAAATGCAATGTACATTGATCAGTGCATTGTTAGAATTGCAAATTTGGCAAGTATGGCCTGATTTTCCTTTTTGTCATCACTTTTTTAAGATCTGATTTGCTTTCATAGGAGATTTAGTTGAAAGGTTTTGGTTGTCAGTTCTGGAGGTCTAGTACCAGTGCTGTGTATATATGTGGGCTGCTTAGCCCTATTGCCCTGAGAGGCCCCTTTTCACCACTGTGAAGCAAAGTGGTTAAGAACATGAGATCTAGGATCAAACTGCCTGGATTCACCTCTGTTTTTTAAGCTGTGTACTCTAGGGCAAGTTTCTCACTCTCTGTATCTCTTTATTTTTTTGGTACTAAGGATTTAACCCAGGGGTGCTTTACCACTGAGCCACATTGCCAGCCCTTTTTTATATTTTATTTTGAGATAGGGTTTCGCTAAGTTGCTTAAGACCTCGCTCACTAAATTGCTGCGGCTGGCCTCAAACTTGTGATCCTCCTGCCTCAGCCTTCTGAGTTGTTGGGATTACAGATATGTCCCCACTATGCCTGGCTTTGGGCAAGTTTTTTAACTTACCTGAGCTTCCATCATCATACCATCTCTCCCATAATGTGGTTTAGATAAAATATGTAAGTGTTCATAGTAGAGTTTAGCACATAGCGCATGCCCAAAACTAACTCTTGACCATCACCATTACTTTTCTTGTAATATTGGATTGTAATGAGTTGTTTCCATGTTGGGCTTTATGTTTTAGAATTCATAGAATCTACCCAGAACTAGGGATAAGATAAGCAGTTGATGACTATTTTTGGAATGAGTGAGAGCTTGAGAGGAGAACCTGATCCCATGTGATCTAGGTTTGAACTACACAGGATGAAGCTGACATTGAGCCCTTGTAGTGACACAGGTGGACAGGAGGCAGAGTGTACGACTCAATCTTTCAACTATTTTAGTCTCCTATTCCAATTAGAATGTCTTTTCATTTCTCTTACTCCCACAAATATGTGCTTAGTTATATTTGTATACAACTATATTGCTGTACTACATACATGGTAAACCATATATAATAATAGAAATTAATAGGCTAAGATAAAAAATGGAGATACAAAGGGTGATATTTTCTTCCTGCCCGCTGGGGGGATCCACTATTTCAGAGACTATTGGTATAAAAAAAGATCATTTAGTCAGACTTGGGTTGAAGTCCTGGTTCTGGCTGGTTCTTAGTGTGGGTACTTAACCTGCTTGTGTCTCAGTTTCTTATTTTGGAAAATAATAACCTATTGGATTATGTTTTTGGTACATAATACAGTCTTAGTAAGTGTTAGATGTTACACTACACCTACTACTACTAGTAGAGTTACTATTATTATGCCTTTTGGAAAATATTTTCTTTGGGGAATTTTTAATGAAATTTTGCTAGTTTTTGTCAATTTCAATAATTTTATATTACTTAATCATTACTTTTTTTCTTTTAACTCAAATTTTAGTCTCAGAACCCCCACTGTTACTCTCAAATTATTAGAAATTTTGCCTTCACAGAGGACCAAACATAAGAAGTTGTGACTTCAAAATCTTTAGGGTCTAACTGTAATATCATTTTTACCCATGAAAAGATCATCTATTCTCTCATTCACTTTGGCTTGAAACCTTGAAGCATCTTTAATCAATCTGTCTCTCTTACCCATATCTTTTTCCTGTCATTGACTAATTACTGCTTGCTTAAAAAGCCTGCTTTATCCATCATTCTTTCTGCATCTCTTTTATGACTGTATTAAAACAGCTGGTCTCCTCCTTTTAGACTTCTCCCATCCATCTATCCACTCATAATATTGGACAACATTTATTGAATACCTAGTTTGGCAGATACTTTTCTAGACCCTGGGGGTGTGTTCTCTGCCCTTAGGAGCTATGTCCATATTAAGGTGAATATTATTTAAGTATTAGCTTCATGATCAGTTTCTTTGCTTAGAATATTCACTGACTCAGGGATTCACTACTTCCACTTTATTTTTAAAATTTAAACCTTTTGCCAAACATGCTATCCTTTTAGTTAGCTCCATCCTCTTGGTTTTCAGTAACACCCATGCTTATTTCCAGTCTGCTTTCTTGTGACTTTCCCCATGATGATCATATAGATTCCTCTTCTTCAACTGCCCATACTTGTGGATACCACAGTCCATCTCTATTTTCGTATTGTATTTTTGCTGTTGTTTTGTGCATATTGGTCTTTATTTATACCTGTGGAATGTGTGCAAAGCCCCTGCAGATCAGGATTGTTATTTTTACCTGTACATATGATCCTCTTCCCTCCCAAGACCCAGGGCCAAGTCTAGGGGGATGCTTACTCTAGACCTTATCGATTCTGTCTCTACAGTCACTGAAGATCCTCCCAAGTGAAGGGGACCCCCACTGTCAGCATATTTTACAGGCTTCTGGTTATATTATTGAAGCAGGAAATCCAAGGTTGAAATTTTAGTAATAATCAGAAAGGAGAAGTCCGCTGCGGTCCTTGTGGCACACAGGAGCTCCTTTTCTCTCCCCCACCCCTGGTGTTTGTATTAAAAATGTATGATCTGGCTGATGCAGATTAAAACAACTTGAAGCAAGCAATGAGTAAAATCCTAAATTAGTAGATGTGCAAGATAAAGTTTTTAAGAAGTGTAAGCATAATGGTAAGATACAAAAATATCAAAACCCCCAAATTTAAAAATCTTTTGGCAACAGATAAAATTAGGCATGTAAAAAACATACTCAAATATCTTGTGTTAGGTGTTGTGTCAGCAGTTTTCACCTGGAATTAGTTCTTAGATGAGTTAAGATTGAAGTCTTGAACACATATTGACTGAGTGCCAAGTTGTGGAAGGTGCTTTGGGGGATATAGAGATGAATGGCTCTTATTTTTTGTTCTGAGGAACTTATATTGTCATAAAAGGTAAGCTATGTATAGGAACAACTATAAATATGCTTCCAAACGCTCAGGTCAGTGCAGGAGGATTTCAGAGCATTGAAAAAAAAGTCTTTAATCTGGGAGACTTCTGGGCAATTTTATTGAGCTGCTGCAATTTGAATTGTGCTTTGACAAGAAAATATATAAAGATTTTGAGGGAACTAAGAATTTAGAGGTACTATAGAGAGAGGATATATGGTATGTCATTGATCTGAGTCTGGAACATATTAAGACTATTTCAGCAGTGTTCAAAACTGAGGCATGATTCCTTTTTGGTTTGTTTTTAGGAAAACTAAAGAGAACAGTTTGTCATTTTAGAGTCTTCACTTGCGCTCATTTTAATTCATTGTCCAAGTGAGCCATCCGGTTCTTCCTAGGGTGTGCCAATGGATAAGGACTTAGCGCCTTCATTTTTTTCCTTTGCTTCTCAAGTAGCAGTTTGTATTCTAAGGCTTTCTTTTGCTGCTGTTTTGCTTTGAATGGTGGTCTTGTATAAAAAAATGGGTACAAAGACATACATTTTCACAAACGGAAATCAGAGTGCTCCTTGTCACTGGTGCGCCCGTGCTGCTCCTCTACTACTACTAGCAGCACTTCTTCCCCCGCTCCATTTGCTCTCTTACGAGCACCCACAGTGTATCGAGCAGGCTTCCCATATGCTGAGCACAGTTTTAAATAGCTTACTCATTTAATTCTAATAGCCCTGTAAGAGTAGTTGAGGTATAGAAAGGTTAAGTAATTTGCCAGAGGTCAGGCAGCTATCTTGGACACGACAAGCCTGAGTATTTGACCTCTGCATGATACTGAGTCCAATCCAGTTAGTTAGAAGGCCAACTATGTCCTGAGTAAGTATTTATTTTGGTAAATCTCTGTGAGACATATGTTCTCCTTCTCCTTCTGTTCCTTTTTCAAAACTTTTGCTCAATAAATAAAGGATTCAATTAAAGGTATTTTAGTTTGTATCAAATTAAACATCTCAAAATTTGGAAGAGTAAGAAGATAATGGTAAAAGGACTAGACTAAGATGAACTAACAGTTGTTTAGACCTTAAATGTTTCTTCATATTAAGTAATAAAAGTACATGGAGCTTGTTTGCTGCTGTCTAGTCATGAAGAATACTGGGTATTTTAAAAGTCCAGCAAAGATCTGAACTTGTATTAGTTTTTAGAAGATGGCTGAATTGTGACTGCCATGGGAAGTGAGAGATGCTGCAGGGATTCATTCTCAATTCTTAGGCAAATGGGAAAATATAAGGAGGAATATGCTAGCTAAGCTTGCAGCAATAATAAAATAATAAAAAAAATTATACCATGGACTTCATTGCTTGATGAAAGAAAATAGAACTTCTAAGTGGCATTGAGTTATGACTCATAGGTTCAAATAACATACGTAAATGAATATTCAAATAATGTACAATTGAAATTTGATAGTTACTTAATTAGTTCTACAGAACCGATATTATTGGTTAGAATGTAGCTGCTAATTTCAGTGAACTGTCATCTTGGTTCTGTAATTGGACCATGTTTCAGGTAATTTCAGAAAAAGGACTTCTTTTTGCTCCAATTTGCTATGAGAATCTTCACAGAACACTTTGTTCCACATAGTTCCAACCTAGTGGCACTGTAGGCTATTTTCTTGTATGTTTGCATGAGAAGTAGTCCTTAGTCTGGGCTCATAAACAATGGAAGTTCATTTCCCGTGGTTCTAGAGGCCGGGAAATCCATGATCAAGGCACTGGTGGATTGGGTGTCTGGTGAAGGCCTGTTCCCTTCTTCTTGCTTTGAGGTTAGAAAATGAGTAGGATTTTCAGTGTTTCCTGCCTTCCCCCTAGGCATACTACTACCAAGAAAAAAGAAATTACTTAGACATATTCCTTGAATAAAAATTTTACTTCACTTCTGAGCCATTAAATGGAGATTTGGATAATTTATTTGAAAAAAAATTTCATGCTTTATTTTTGGTATCAAAGAAGTCTTGATCTGAAACACTTTCTCATCTGTACAGATTGATTCTTTTTACAAATGAAATTAAATAATTTTTGCTTTGCCTCTGGAATTAGCAGTTTCCTGAGATTCTCCTCTTATTTCATTAACATTCCTATAATACTTAGATTCCTGAGTTGTTGTAGAAATCTAGCCACATAATTGTTTCTGAATGTTAGGGTAACTAAATGGTATTATACTAACTCTCTTGGACATAGAAGTGCCTAAGAAGTGTAATGTCTAATAGACTTCAAATATTAATGTGAATGCTCTGTTATTGTTTTCATAACATCTTTGATTTCTGACTGAAGCCAAAGTACAGCATTTAATTTCTCACATCTATACTTTGCAACAGTAATTTTGTGTTGATTAGTGTAGTTTATAATTTTTAACAGTGCCTTTCTTTTGAGAAGTTAGAATTGTAAAGCTAATCATTATTATGTAACAAATGGTATTACAAAATTTAAGAAGAAAATTGTTGCTCAATTTTTAGTAAAAACATCCAATTCTGTATGAGCTCTCCAAAAGGCAAGAATCTGTACTGACTCTCATGTCCTTTATAAAAAATTACTTATTGCAGAAATAATTATATTAATATAATATATACATATATACTACAAATATGTGTGTGTATATATGTAGTAAATATTTTCAGCAGTTTTTCTTTCATAAATATAATTTTAGTTACATTTCTCTTTTGTTGCCCATCACGTTCCCTTTTCATTGTATTGATTTTTTTTTTTTTTTTTTATTTTCTTTAAAAAACTACCTACGACTATTTGTAGCAGAGTTTATGGCATTATGAATCAAGGGTGGCTCTTCTTCTTGGGTGACTTTCAGAAGAGGTCCAGTGAGGGAGACGAGTGTTTAAGGTTCAGCTCCTGAGTCCCAGCATCATTGCAGTGGGAGACTTGGGCAATGAAAACCCTAAGTACTTCATGTACCCCAAGTCGTTTAGTCCCCACAGCTACCCTATGAAGCTGTAATTGAAGAGGAAGTAATTGTACTATTGTACTAAGTAATTGTACTTCCCCTATGAAGAGGAAGTAATTGTACTTTTACTTCCTCTCCTTTAGGGATGGAGAAACAGATTTGGAGAGGTTAAGGGTTGTGTTTAACATTACAAAGCCCAGAGGTTGGTCTGACTCCTGGCTTGTGATCTTCAACGTTCTGAAGTATTCTCCAGCTGACCCCGAGAGAAGACTGTTCATATGTTCCCAGATCTGTAAACGCATTTCAGGGCCATGCCAGTTGCTGCCAACAAATGATGGCATACTCTTTGTACTCAGCAACACTGGCAGTGCTGGCAGTTTCAAATGGTAGTTTTTGATTACCTTAGCGTCATCAGAAATGGAATGGCTTTATAATCAGTAATATTGAAATGTGGGAGGCCAAAGTACAATTTTAGTTGATGGCACAAGCTTAGTACACTTGTTCTTGAACTGAGAGACTGGATTAGTGTTTGTTCTTTCCAAAAAAAAAAAAAAGTACATGCGTATAGAAAAGATTGTTAGTTTCTTATGACCCATTATAGGACTGAGTCCTCCCTTTAAACAGTAGCAGGGAGAGGTATAGTGGAATTTGGTTCTTTAAAAGCTTGGTTGTCCTTCAAATATTATTTCACCTGAAATTCCAGCACAGTTGAAATTTCCTCAAAATTACCTATTTTATGTTATAACTTGTGTGAATTTTACGTTCTGTTCAATAACATATATCTGTATGTAATGATGTAAAAATATTTATTATTATATTACTTATATTAAGTAATTCTGATGTTCTAGGAAGCTTCTTTGTCTTCTTTCTTACTTACTATCTACAAATATAGTCAATTTAAGACTGGGTATATTAATGCCATATGGTGTAATTAAAGTGGTTAAAATGCTGAAGAAAAATTTAAAAATAAATTACTTTGCAGAAAGTTAAAAGATATAGCCATTATCACTCATTTAGGTCTTATCATTATTATATTACTATGTCAACTTTCCAGCAATATCCCTATTAACAGGATAAAGAACAGCTGGAAATCTTGTCACAGAGGGCAGGATCAAAATTGGGGTAGAGTGGTCATCCAAAATGAACTTAGCTAAGTCATCACTGATTCTACGTACGTATCAATGTTTATAAATTTCACTCATACACATGGTAGGAAATTTTAGTTATGTTTTTAAAATAAAAAACATCATTTGACTATAAAAGTAGGAAATAACATTGGTTGTAGTTAGTAATAATATATCAATTCTGGTTCATTAATTGTGACAAATGTACTTTAGAAGTGTATTATGTTAGTCATAGGGAAAACTGGGTGTGGCACATATGGTAATCTTTGTGTTATCTTCATGCTTTAAGTCCCAAATTGTTCTAAAATTAAAACTCTATTTAAAAAAAAAACTGAGAAGTGTTATAAACCTACTGGAAATTGAAGGGTAGTATCCACATTTATTGTGTTCACTTATTTGGTGTTCTAGGCAGTAGGAATTCATGGTAAGCAGAAGTGGACATGATTCCTTGTGCTCAGGCACCTTACAATCTCATGGGAGAGGCCAGTTTTCATCTATAGGCAAGGATACAATCCTAACTGAATGAAAATTCATGACATGATAGGGACTATGTATTCAAAGTTACCATCATAGCTCCAAACAGTTTACTTGGCTTAGCCTTAGTGAATCAGGGTAGGTTTCTCTGAGGAAAGATGTTTGAAGTGAATCTGGAGGATAAAATAGAAACAAGGCAAAGGAAAGAAGGAGGAAGAGGTTCTAGACAAAACCCATCAGGTAAGAAGGATTTGGTCTCTTTTAGGAATTTAAAGGTGTTCTTTAAAGCTGGAACCCTGCAAGAGAGGAGGGAAAGATGATGTGGGTTTGAAGCTAGAGTACAGGGAAGACCAGACTGTATGAGGTTTTCTGAGCCATGTTGAAGATGTCACCCTTTTACCTAAAAGTTGGGAGAAGTTTTAAGTGGGGTCAGGATGTGGTGGCAGGATTCGATTTGGATTTAAAAAGCATCACCTTGGGTGCATTGTGAATTGGAGAGAGGCCAGATGGCTGTAAAGAGACAAGCTAGGCTATGGCAGTGGTTCAACAGCAGCAGTGCCAGTGTAGCTTGGGGTGGGAGTGGTGGAGGTGGTGAGAATGAACAGATTTGAGAAATGCTTTGCAAGTAAAATTGAATGGCCTTGGGGAAGTACACGATGTGCAATGCAAGAGGTATCCAGGCCGATTCTCAGTCTCTGCCATGGCAGCTGAATAGGTGGAGGTAATATTTACTGAAGCAGGATATGGAAAGAGAACTAGGTGTAGGGGTTGGAAATCACAAGTTTTGTGTAGAACTTGTTGAATTTGAAAGTCATCTGAGTGGAGTTGGCTAGTAAGCTGGAACTCAGAGTCAGCATTTAGGAGACATTGCACACCGCTGGCAGTACATGTCACCTAGGTGGAAGACAGTGAAAAAAGGGCATTAAATGTTCAGTAAGCAGCTGGAGGTGGAGGTGGGTGTGGGGAGGTTCTGACTTGTGGCATTTGCTGATTTTCATAGTATAAATAGACCCAGTACAGCTGTTTTCAAGCTATTGATGGTTTAACTGGATCAAAAATTCCTGGAAGTGTAATAATTAGCTCTTACAAGCAGATATGACCCACTCTCACATGTATTACTGGAAAAGGACCTAGAATCTATTCTTTACTTATTGACCAATTAGATGAGAATTTGTGTGCAAATGTTAGGAAGAATAACTAGAAAATACCAAGGAAACTAAGAAAAGGGTTTCAAGTAGAAGAGTGTTAATTATAGTGTCAGATGCTTTTGAGGTCAAGTAAGGTGAGAACTAAATGTGTCCATTAGTTTTTTAAAAATGGGAAGTCACTGGTAAATATTCTCCTGGAAGTCACTTTCCAGGAGAATGAGAACATTAAGCAGATTGGGAATATTTGTCTGAGGTCAACATTTGACAGATAGGTCTGGAAAAAGAAGATATGGAGATTGTAAGTACAGATGATTCTTGTAGAAAATTTTAAAGCTCAATAATGTGAAAGGGGGAGAAGTTGAGAAGATTACCTGCAAGGATGGGAAGATATGGGTGTTGAAGAATGTTGGAATTGCTGGATTTTGTGGTGGAAGTCTTTCAGGAGATGGTAAGGGCCAGAATGTGGCTAACTCATCTGAATAAGTCATGTGTGGTCTTCCAGTGTTGTTGCAACTTCTGTCATTGCCATGTTTATAATTTGTGTTCTTTATCAGGGCTGGAGTTGTGGCTCAGTGCCAGCATGCTTGCCTGGCATGTGTGAGATCCTGGGTTCATCACCACATATAAATAAATAAAAAGATCTATTGACAACTGAAAAACATTTTGTTAAAAAAGAGCATTATCACTTCTGTTACTTTTCATCCATTTAAAAATATGGAAGAAGGGAAAATGTTTTCAAAATGAATGGAAGAAACTTACCTACATAATCAGGCATAGTATAAACCAACTATTTAAAAACAAGAGTAACTGCACTGATAAATGACTCATATGAGATTGTTACTTGAATAGACAGCCATTTTCATCTGTGGCATTTAAAATGACATTTTTCTTTTGTAGAAGCTGTTATAAAATAAGTTTGGAAAAACAACCTGATTTTTTAGAATGCATACTATCACAGGGAAATTAAAAAGTGTCATATGGCATATACTAATGAATAGTTATATAAAAAGTGTTGAATGAATTTGGATAAGGTGGGGTAAAAATCAAATGACTCGTCTTAACTGAGCCAGTGTAACATAGAAGATCACTAAATTTACAGCCAGAAGGCTTAAGTTCATCTCAGAAATATCCAGCACAATACCTGGAACATGGAAAGTGTTCAATTTGCTGAGTAAATGAACTAATGAGTAGGAATCTGATAATTTATAAAAATTGGATAACCCTGACCTACCCTTTTTAATGTGCAAATAGTGAGACTTATATTGAAACAACTGTAACTTTCTATATAAAGATATAAATAGGTTGAAGCAAGTTATTTTTATAGTTATAAGCATTTTATTAATACAAAGCATATTGAAATATTCTGTATACACTGCAGACATGTGATTTAAAACTCTGTTATGCAGTCCTGCAAGTGAATGCTGATTTATAGAACCTGGTGTCCAGGTGCATTTTGGACAATCAAATTTCCGATGTTTCAAACTGTATTCAGACCTTTTCACAAATGTAATAACATGAATTTTTACAGTATTAGCTATAACCCTAACACCTTAACCCCATGGCGGCAGCCCCCCCCTTTTATTCTTCACCAAAGATGGTGCCCAGGGAGCTTCTCTTCCTGGAAAGCTGTCTCCCCACCGGTGCCAATGGGCACCCAATCCGGCACAGACACCTTGGCCTCCTGTCTAGGTTCACCAATAGGATGGCACCCCGCAAGCCCTGCCTGCCCATCACCTCCCCTTCCTCCAGCTTAAGTGTATATAAGCTAGTGGCTTTTTACAAATAAACGGAACTTCTCCCACAGCGAGTCTCTGCATGTCCTTTGTCCCTTTCATTGGTGCCAAAACTCGGGATCGGGTTCTCCTTCTAACCGAAGGTCCCCAATTCCTGCCACCCTGCCGAGACTCCCTGCCCTCGTCCACCTTTTCAGACGCTGGCTCTCTTGCACCCACCACCGGCCATTAGACGGGTGAGTGTCCCCTCCCAGGTCACCTCCCTCACTCGAGCTACAGCAGGGCACTTGGCCGTGATCGTCCGGCAAGGCTCTGATGCCCACTGAGGGGCTACACCCCACAATGACCTTCACGGTCACAGTGAACTCTCTGGTAACCTGACAATCCCATTTTAGGGGTTCTTACACGGGCAGATGAAGAATCTACCTTTCCTCCCTTTCGCTCCTTCCTCCCCTGGTCTTCTCTCTCTCTGCCTCCTCCCGTCCGGCCGTGAAATCCTACTAGTAGGTTCTCTGTGGCTTCCGGCACAGTGCCAGGTGGAAGGACAATTGGGGTGACGACCCAATTGCCTCCCCTTCGGTACTCTCCTGAGTACCCATGACCGGTCAACTCCTTGGGGGACGCCCTTTGGATCTGATAGCTCACTTCTGGCCCGGAGGTTCTCTGTCCTTGGAGGCTCTCTGTCCTTTCTTTGCCTCATTTCCTCTCTGTCATTCCGATCCGAGGAGTATGGGAACTTCGTCTCTCCCAGACACACCCCCCCCCTTAAATGCCTACTTAACAACCTCACCATACTCTCACTCACACCGGATATCAAACCTAAATTACCCATTAAATTCTGCACGAAAGATTGGCCTACCTATCCTCTCGATAACAGCAACCATTGGCCCCCTGAGGGTTCCTTAGATCCAAATGTCCTCCGGGACCTCTTTAACTACTGCCAGCGTCTTAAAAAGTGGAAGGAGATTCCCTAAGCTCTGCTCCTCTTGCTCCCCCACCCAGGTCCTCCTCGCTCTCAAACTGCACTCCTCCCGTAACAGCCCGCCACCAGATCCCACTCACTCCTTTGATCCAGCCCACGAACCTCCTCCCTATAGGCCAGCACCTTCTGCTCCCTCCCCGCCGCCCCGGCCTCTTTTTCTGTCCACTTTCCTCCCTAGAACCTCCCCCACTTTCTTCTTACCTTGGTCCCTGGTTTTTAGGCTTTTGTAGTTCATGTTCCAAAGCAGGCTGTAAAGCTCCCATCTTTCGCATGTGTCTATTGATTGCTCTTAAGTCCTGTAAAAGTCTTCATTTAGTTTTATCTCTTTTTTGTGTAATAAACACTGGGGTACTCTGTGGACTGAAAGTTAGCTCTATGTAATTCAAGGCTAGCTGCTCTTGTACCAGGAGTTGCAACTGTTGCAATTTTTGTTCTGTTAGAGGCCACTGTTCCACCCATATCTTCGGTTGGGGAGTATCCCTTAGCAACTGAATTGAGTCAGGTGGTGTCAGTGGAACTGTGGCCTTTAGAATTTGGGGGGCCTCCCTGAGGATCCTGTCCTGTCATTTTGCTCTGCTTGTTGCTTACATTCACCTTGTGAAAACCACTTCAATTCTCCACTCCCCTCACCTGCTTTCTTAATTCCCCACTCACTTTCATCTTTCTCTACTGACTCCTCTACTTATATTAAGTGAGGGAAATTACCCAAAATCCACATAAAAATCCAGTTTTTTTTTCCAACCGCATTACAGAAGCCCACAAACCCCTATCCGAAATCTGGTAAAAATGGCCTTTAAAGTCTACAGTGCCTGAGAGGCAGGCTTATTTACAGAAAAAGGTAACACTGCAGTCCAGTCCCTGGTAGTTAATCTGTGGCCTGCTGCTTCAGCAAGAACTCCAAAGGAGGACCAGCTGTCCTCTCTGCCAGGGGCAAGCCCATGGCCCCAAACAAGTTGTCTCCACCTGCAACCAAGCAGGACACTGGAAAACTGACTACCCTATGACTGGCCCCTCCCTAGTGCCTCTACGCAGGGGTGTGACCAGCCAGGTGGTCCCTTCCTCTCAACTGTTGGGATTTGAAGAAGATTGAAGAAGCCTGAACTCCAGGATCACTGAGCCCAGGGCACACTCCAGGGTAACCTTATGGACACAGGAGGTACCTATTCTGTTTTGCCTGCCCACTCTGGGCCTTTATTTCCTTCCCAGGTTTCGGTTATGGGAATTGATGGAAACCCTCCTTGCCAAACAGAACAGCTAAGTTAGCCTGTGCCCTGGAGGGGCACTTTCTTTCACACACTCTTTCCTAGTTATTCCTTCCTGTCTAGTTCCCCTCCTAGGCAGAGATGTTCACTTCTTCCCAAAAGTATTACTAGTACTCACCTTCTTCTACCTCTGTTTCTTGCATTCTCTAGCTCTCCCACACCACCTATCCTACTGCTACCCCCAGACCCAGTTGACCCCCAAGTCTGGGACACCTCCAAGCCAGTCAATGCCTCCCACCACAAGCCAGTCCTTATCTAACTGAAACCTCATGTTAAGTTTCCTTCATGTCCTCAGTTTCCAGAAAGGACTTAAACCCATCATAGGTCAGTTACTCAGGGACTCCTCATCCCTACTGACTCCCCCCTGTAATACTCCTACATTGCCTGAATGTAAACCCTCAGGAGCCTATCGCTTGGTCCAGGACCTCCGCCTAATTAATGAGGCAACTCTTCCCATCCACCCAGTGGTTCCTAAACCCTACACTCTTTCAGTACTCTTAATGTTTAAATTCCATTGGGTAACATACTTAAAATATTATTGGTTTTTTTAAATAGATTGATAAATTAAGGGTTTAAGATTGCTTTGTGTCCATCACTACAAACAAGGTTACTAAGTGAAATCATAACAGGTACCATTCTGCATACAAAGAAATCCCAAGGTTTCAACTGTGATTCAATTAAAGAAGAGTTATTTCAAAATGCAAACAAAAGAAGTCAACAGATAGGAAAGAGTTTTAAGAAGATTTGCAATGGGAAATTAGACATAAAGCTAGTGATGAGAATTTAGATATAAGGCTTGGAATGGAAAGAAAAAAAGGTTTAAGTACTAAGAAAGTCTGTATAAGTGCTAAGAAAGTCTGTGTAAGTGCTAAGAAAGTCTGTGTAAGTGCTAAGAAAGTCTGTGTAAGTGCTAAGAAAGTCTGTGTAAGTAAAGGGCAAATTTAAACACGTTTGTATATAACTAAGTTGGTTATATGTATATGAGATGATCAATTTAAGGCTATTTAGGGTTTTTCCCAATTTGTTAAAATAACAAGGATTTCTTTAAGTTTTATGCTATTTGTTGGGCTAATGTTCTCCAAACTAGGCTTGTCTGTGCTGGTAATTTATAAGAATGACAAATTTTATTGGGGACTTAATTTTTATCATTTAATATTCTGTAACAGTACCTGCTATCAATAGGGTATATGTAAATTTGTTATATTTACACTGAGATCAAAATTTAAATGCAAAGGTATTTAAAAATTACTGCGAGCCTAATTTGTTTAAAGGTTAATATCGTAAAATATAAAAGTATTTGGCCACTTTGCCACGCAAAAGTAAACTTAAAAGCTCTCATACCTTTCCTTGATTTGTTTTAAATGCAATATATTGTGTTAACTACCATTCATATAGACTCAGGAAACAATACATGTAAACTGTGTAAAATGATGTTCAAAGAGGAGGCAAACGTGTTCTTTACAGTTCCTCTTCCCCCTGACTCCTGTTACCTCTTTTTCTTTACATGGGAGGATCCTGCATCCTTTAGGTCTTGACAGCTGACAGTGAACAGTTTTCCAGGCTGAATAGAAAGAAACCCTCTCCTTCCCCTGGCATCTACACTGCCCATACCGCCCTCAGGCGTCGGGGAAGGTTGAAAGAACTAATAGAACCATCAAGAAGGTCCTCACTAAGTTATCCATGGAATTCAGCCTAGACTGGGAATGAAAAGGCCTTGGTGGACCCTCTGTCTCATTGTGACTGGACTCCTTATTGTTTTCCTTCTGCCATTCATCATAGGCATCATCTTCCTAGATGTCTACCACACGCACTCTAATCACCCTCCATCACCCTCTCCTACCGCGGAACCCGACCCCCTTTCAACCAGCGCCTAGTGCCTTAATGATCTTTCTCTGCCTATTTACCCTGTTAGGCCTTACTAGACCCGCACCCCCATCTCCAACCATGTATAAATTCACTGTTCAGGAAATGTACACCACAGTTCATGGCACCCCGCTGTCCAGACAGTGGACGAGCAACTTTGTTTCATTCAAAACTGTTCCTACGTTCGTCTGACACTGTCCTGTGCTACTTGCAAAGTTCTCAATCCTTCTACATGGAAATACCCATACCTTTGCCTTGCTAAAGACCAGCAACACGATTACTGCCACCGCTGGGAGAACATTTATGGAGGGTGCGCCTACTGATCTTGCAAAATTCACTACTCTGAGAGAGGCCCCAATTCCTCCCCTTACATTACAAAGTACATTCAGGGTGATGCACCCGTTGGCCAAAGATTTAACCCAGAAAACGTTTTTTATGCTTTTCAAATCACAAATCCCAGAGATGACTTTTGGAATGATCTCATTGATATTGCTGTCTATGTACAAGATTATGCCTCAAAACCCACGGGATGGATGTCCATCGTCCGTACTGTTACAACACCCCCTAAAGCCAAGACCAACATTATTGATTACATCCAGAGGTCTGAAACCCTACTCAAAGGTCTTATTGACAATTCGGCTCCAAGTGAATCAAATTCTTCTATGGGTACTCCTCTCACTTGGCTCATCTGCTGAATCAGACTCTACACCTCCTAAAACTCCTTAACTCAACAGCTACCCCAGTACCCACCTCACAATGTTTCCCTTGCGCATCTCTGGCCTGCCCCCTTTTTGCAGCTGTTTCACTCATGGCTGACAGCTTCACCCCTCCCTTATATAATTTCTCCACCTCTGGCCAGAGCTTACATGTTTCCCACCTCTCCCTCTGGGAGACTTTCTCGACCAACACCTCCAACACCTCTTTCCCTTTCATATGCCTCCATCCACCAACTATTACTCCCCCTTCTACATGTGTGTCAAACTACAGCGCCCCACAAGATCCAGCCTTCATGCAACCAGGACACTTTCTATGGTGCAATGGTTCCCTATTCACTTCCACCCAAAACATCACTGCCACCTGCTTCCGTGTTACAGTGGTTCCTCAACTCTCTCTGTATGCTTCTTCAGAGCTCCGCCAGCTGATCCCTCACCCCCGCATCCGCCGCGCGGTCTTCTTGCCGGTCTTGATAGGCCTTACCTTAACTACCTCCGTTGCCGGGCTTGGGCTATCTGGCGGGGCCCTGGGACACTCCCTTTGGGCATCCAATGACCTCCAGCAAAAGCTGCAAACTGCCCTGGACACCACTGCTGAATCTTTAGGCTCACTCCAATGACAGGTAACATCTTTAGCACAGGTTACTTTGCAGAACCACCGGGCCATCGACCTTCTAACAACTGAGAAGGGAGGCACCTGCTTGTTCCTCAGGGAAAAATGTTGTTACTACATTAATGAATCTGGCCTCATAGAGCAGAATGTTCTTAAACTACAGGAACTATCTACTCAGCTGCTTAAACCAACCCCCTCTAACCCCCTCACAGATCTTTTCCAGTCTCCCTTTGTCACCTATGCCCTGCCTTTTCTGGGCCCTCTCATTGGTATTCTCCTTCTCTGCTCTTTCCTGCCCTGTATTATAGGATTTCTCCAGACTCAGTTACAAAGAATTTCTAACCAAACCTTTAACCAGCTTCTATTAAAGGAATACTACCTCCTGCCCTCCAAGGATGTCACACATTCGGGAGACCAGTTCCTCTATCCGTGACCAACGGGCCCTCTTCCTGGCAATGCTTCATACTGATGCCTGGCTTCTGCCCCCCATCCGGAACTGTCAGGACTGGAATACCGCCATGCAGATCCCATTCCTACAAGGCACTTTCATCGATCTAATCCCCACTCTGGTTCACGTTTTTGTGGTCCTGTTCTGGGGTTTCTGTAGCCAGTTCCTCCCTCCCTTTCCCCACTCTGTCCCCACCCAGCAGGAAGCAGCCAGAGGAGACGATGCCCCTACTCCTAAGAAAACAAAATGGGAAGAATATTAGCTATAACCCTAACACCTTAACCCCATGGTGGCAGCCACCCCCTTATTCTTCACCAAAGATGGCGCCCAGGGAGCTTCTCTTCCTGGAAAGCTGTTTCCCCACCGGTGCCAACGGGCACCCAATCTGGCACAGGCACCTTGGTCTCATGTCTAGGTTCACCAATAGGATGGCACCCCGCAAGCCCTGCCTGCCCATCACCTCCCCTTCCCCCAGCTTAAGTGTATATAAGCTAGTGACTTTTTACAAATAAACAGAACTTCTCTGGCAGGGAGTCTCTGCGTGTCTCTTCTTCCTTTCATACGGTAATAATAGATGTGAGGTTCCCCTTTTTCAGATGAGGCGATCAAGCATATAGAGTTTAGGAATTAGTGGTTGACTGATTAATTCCAGGACCATGCTGCAGACTCTTCACATGTTTTTATTTTGGGTATTTACCTTAGCTGCAAGTTGAGCTGAAATTTAATAAAACTTATAGATATTCACATGCATTAGTTTTATATTGAGGCCTATGTAAAACTAACACATCCAAATGGTTCTGGATTTGTTCTTGTTGGATTTGCCACTTGTTTGTTGGTCTGCAGTAGGTAAAAGGATGCTTCTCTCTGCTGTTTTTTTGTGGTTCAGTCCTGTTGTTAGTTTGTGCATCACTGCTGTTTAGGAATTCATTTCGCTTCAGAGCATCTTTTTTTTCTGTCCGCTGCCCCCCATCATTTCAAACTGTTTATGAGTGGAAAGGGGATGTAAGATTTATATAAAACAGCACTCTCTAGTGTCCAAAAATTCTACCATCTAAAAAATTTTCATTAAAGTTTTTATTATATGAAATTTAGAAAGAACAGAAGAAAAATCATAAACTGTTATGTATTTTTTGAGTTCTTTTTCTATATAATCTCATATTTGATACGTGATTTCTTAGACTGTTTGAGAGGGCTCCTTTAATGATTTTATAAACAAAGTAAATCTGGAAAGTACAAACAAAAACAATTTAAAGGAGAAAATAAACTCTAGCATTCTTTCATCCAAATTCAGCTATCATTTACCTCTTGGTGTGTGGTTCATTAAGATTCATGTTATATCTTTCCATCTTCTAAGGTCTTCTTCAAATTCTTCCTTTAGTGTTCTGTAGTTTTCATTATAGTGGTCTTTCACTTCTTTTGGTAGACTGATTCCCAAGTATTTTTTTTTAAGGTTATTGCGAATGGGATAGTTTTCCTAATTTCTCTTTCAGCTGGTTCATGATTGATATATAGGAATGTAAGTGATTTATGGGTGTTAATTTTATATCCTGCTACTTTGCTGAATTTGTTTATGTGTTCTAGAAGCTTTCTGGTGGAGTTTTATGGGTCTTTCAAACAGAATCATGTTGTTGGCAAATAATGATTGAGCATTTCTTTTCCTTTTTGTATCACTTTAATTTTTTTTTATGTCTAATTGCTCTGGCTAGAGTTTCAAGGACTATGTTTAATAGAAGGTCTAAAAGAGTGCATCCCTGTCTTCTACTTTTTAGAGGAAATGCTTTCAGTTTTTCTCCATTTAGAGTGATGGTGGCATTGTTTTTAGCATATATAGCTTTTACAATGTTGAGGTATATTCCTACTATCCCCAGTTCTTCCAGTGTTTTGAGCATGAATGCATGCTGAATTTTGATTACCTATTGAAATAATCGTGTGATTCTTGTTTTTAAGTCTTAATGTGCCAGGTGTGGTGGTGTACACCTATAATTCCAGCAGCTTGGGAGGCCAAGGCTGGAGGATCCCAAGTTCAAAACTAGCCTCAGGAAAAGCGAGGTGCTAATCAATTCAATGAGACCCTATCTCTAAATCAAATACAAAATAGGGCTGGGAATACAAAATGTGACTCAGTGGTTGAGTGCCCCTGAGTTCAATTCGGGTACTCCCCTGCGCCCCCCCCCCCCCAAAGTCTATTAATGTGCTGAATTACATCTATGGATTTCCATATGTTGAACCAACTTTGCATCCCTGGGATGAACCCTACTTGATCATGGTGCACTATCTTTATAATGTTTTTGTATGTGATTTGCCAGTATTTTATTAAGAACTTGTGCATCTACATTAATCAGGGATGTTGATCTGAAATTTTCTTTCCTTGATTTGTCTTTGTCTGTTTTTGGTATCAGAGTGGTACTGGCTTCATAGAATTAGTTTGGAAGGGTTCCCTCCTTTTCTGTTTCATGGAATAATTTGAGGAGTACTGGTGTAAATTCTTCTTTGAAGCTCTGGTAGAACTCGGTTGAGAATCTCTCTGCTCCTGGGCGTTTTTTTTTTTTTTTTTTTTTTTGTAGGCTTTTTATGGCATCTTCAATTTCATTGCTTAAAATTGATCTGTTTAAATTTTTTATGTACTCCTGATTTAATTTGGGTAGGTCATATGTCTGTAGAAATTCGTTGATGTCTTCAAGATTTTCTGTTAATATTGTCAGAATGCCGATACTACCAAAAGCACTATACAGATTTAATGCAATTCCTATTAAAATTCTAATGATGTTTTTCATAAAAATAGAAAAAGCGGTCATGAAATTCATTTGGAAAAATAAGAGGCCCAGAATAGGCAAAGCAATCCTCAATGAGAAAAGTGAATCAGGAGGCATCACAACACTAGACCTTAAATTATACTACAGAACTATGGTAAAAAGAGCATGACTTTGACACCAAAACAGACATGAAGACCAATGGAACAGAATAGAAGATGGAGATAAATCCACATAAATACAGTTATTCTAAATAAGGCACCAAAAACATACATATCTTTTCTCTAAAAGATAGCTTCTTCAACAAATGGTGGTAGAAAAATTGGAAATTCATATGTAGCCAAATTAAATCAAACTCCTCTCTCTCACGCTGCACAAAACTCACCTCAAAGTGGATCAAGGACCTAGGCATTAGACCAGAGACCCTGTGTCTTCTGGAAGAAAAGTAGGCCCAACTCCCCCATCATGTCAGCTTAGGAACTGAATTCCTCAACAAGACTCCTAAAGCACCAGAAGTGAAAATCACGAATCAACAAATGGGATGGTGACAAACTAAAAAGCTTCTTCACAGCAAAGGAAACAATCAAGAACGTAAACAGGGAGCCTACAGAATGGGAGAAAATATTTGCCAACCTTGTCTCAGAGCATTTATCTCCAGGATATATAAACTCAAAAACCTTAACACTAAAAAACAAACAACAACAACAACAACAAAACAAAAAACCCCACAAAAAACCCCAGATAACCCAATCAGTATATGGGCAAAAGAACTGAACAGGCATTTCATAGAAGAAACATAAATGGTCAACAAGTGTATAAAAAAATGTTCAAGTAAAGAAATGCAAATTAAAACTGCACTGATACTCCATGTCACTTCAGTCAGAATGGCAATTATTAAGAATACAAGTAATAATAAATAAATGTTGGCAAGGATGTGCGGAAAAAGTTTCACTCATACATTGCTGGTAGAACTGCAAATTGGCGTGACCACTCTGGAAAGCATTATGGAGATTCCTCAGAAAACTTGGAAAGGAACCACCATTTGACCCAGTTATCCCACTCCTAGGTTTATACCCAAAGGACTTAAAATCAGCACACTACAGTGATGCAGCCACATCAATGTTTATAGTAGCTCAATTCACAATAGCTAAGCTATGGAAATAACCTAAGGTGTCCTTCAACAGATGAATGGATATAAAAAAATGTGGTATATTCATGCAATAGAATATTACTCGGTCATAAAGTGGAATAAAATTATGGCATTTGCTAGTAAATGGATGGAACTGGAGACTACCATGCTAAGTGAAATAAACCAATTTTCCAAAAATGAAAGGTCAGATGTTCTCTCTGATATATGGATACTAACACAATAAGCAGGGCATGGAGGGAAGAATAGAAGTTTATTGGATTAGACAGTGGGCAATGAAGGGAAGGGAGAGGGATGGTAATAGGAAAGTAGAATGAACAGGACATAACTTTCCCATGTTCATATTTGAATACATGACCAGTGTAACTCCACATCATGTACAACTGCAAAAATGGGATCCTAATTAGAGTAAGTTATACTCCACATATGTATAACATTTCAAAATATACTGTACTTATATCTGAAAAGGACAAATTTAAAATATTCATGTTATACTATCTTTTTCTCTATTAGGACTTTTTTGTCTGTCTATTCTGATTTTTAAATTATATCTGTTAAAGAGAACTCCAAAGCTTCCACATGAAATATGGCATGAAAAAGGCTGTAGTAATGATGATCATTTTGGGTGTTTAGTTCTTACTTATTAAATGGATTCTAGCTTCAATTTTTCTATGGAATTTCAAAATTAAAGTATAAAGAAATATCAATGAGAAAACAATTTAACCTTTTTTGACATTAAACAAGTAATAACAAGGAAGGTTCAAATGGTTTTCAACTTGTGTACTTCGGAGTGGCATCTACTTTTACATATTTTTGACTGTCCTTGTAGAAGAAATTCTCTATAGGATTTAAAATAAACTATTAAAGGCTTGAGTTATCACTCAAGTTTCTTGGCAAGGAATGTGGTCATTATGTTGCTCTATGCTGACTTTTCCGCAGTAGAAACAGAACTTCTTTTAGTTTAGGATTAATAATTCTCCACAGGTTCCTGTATTGTATCCTGCTTAGCTGTTGTTTACATAATCATGGACATCTTGTTCTTATGGTACAGTATTCTGCAGACCACTGTGCATTTTGCTAGTTAATCTTACCACTGGAGACTTGAGCTCATAGAAGCTTCTATTCCATTTCCTGACTCTGATCTTAGAGTCTTTGTTGTAGAGTGGATGTATGCTTATAACATGACAAGTTAAATGGGCCAATTAGTTATAACTTGCAAAATTTAAGCAAAGGATAATTAAATGTGAGAGAGCAACCCTTTTATTATATACAAATTATATCTAAAATGTTTGCAGGAGGAAAAATGAGTTGGTTTCTTTAGAAAATAGACTCTTTGCAGCATAACCTTTAAATACTCTCTCTAAACAGTTTTGATGGAAACTGAAATGTTCAACAAAAAGGGAATGAATGACTGTCCCTATAAACATTTTCGTCAGCACATCTGTGGCAAGAAGCTTATGTACTGCTAGTATTAGTTTCTCCTTGAGTTGTCCCTGGAAGGTTGGAATTATGGGAAGACATAGGTAATGCAAAGTTTAGTTCCTGGTTTTAGTTACATTATTAACTAGTTGCTTGGCCTTATGTTGGTCATTTATTTTCTCTGTTTCTTTTGCATGAAGGATTTGAACAAAATGATTTCTAGCTCTGATGTCATTTCAAAAAAAGAGAGAAATCAGCTGGGCATGGTGGCACATGCCTGTAATCCCAGCACTTGGGAGGCTGAGGTAGGAGAATTGTGAGTTCAAAGCCAGCCTCAGCAACTTAGCGAGGCCCTAAGCAACTCAGTGAGACCTTGTCTCTAAATAAAATACAAAATAGGGCTGGGGTTGTGACTCAGTGGTGGAGTGTCCCTGGGTTCAAGTCCAGTACCAAAACAAAAAAAAGGAGAGAAATCAAGTTTTTTTGTTAGCCCATGAAACTGAAAATTAATTTGTTTTTAAATTTGAAAGGTTACTTTTCCCAGCAGTCTGTGTGATCATCCATGTATATGAATATGTGTCAGGCTGGTAGCTTAATCTTTCTGCTGCTCTAACAGAACATCTTAGACTAGATATTTTATAAAGAAAAGAGGTCAGTTTTTGGATGGCAGAATAGAGAAAGTTGCTTTCCTGGCTGCTCTGTGATGTGAAACTAAGAAAACAGGCAACGTCTCAGCAAATTGGGTGAACCAATAAAAAAGTAGGGAGGACCTTACTGGAATTTAATATTGCACATTTAAAGAGCAGATCAGGGACTCAAGAGATTGGATATAATGAAATAAGGAAAAAAATCCCAGGCATCACAGCTGCTGCTGAGACCAGAGGCCCAGCCAGCAAGGTCCTTCCACAGCAAAGTGAAGGGATAAGGGAATTAAAGGAACCTGTATTTTTAGGAGGACTGAAGCATGTCTGGGTACAGAGAGTTTAGAGATCAAAGATACTGCCTGACTAAACTGAAAGGCATGCTGCACAACATCCTCTTTCCAGGCTGCCTACAAAGGACAGAAGAAGGAACCATTTTGTTGCAGCAATGGGGCCAGGTCACTGGGGGAGTTGCTTTCTGGCAAACCCAAGTTTGTCCCAAAATATAGGCCTGGCTGCATGACATAAAGTTATGCTGCATGATGTAAAATATGCTTAATTGACCAGGAGAAAATCAGACATGGAGAGAGGTTAACACATGGGACAACTGGTTGTAGAAACCCACCCAGCTCTTCTTTTCCCCAGCCTATCCAGCTGCTTGCAGGACCTGTGAGGAGAGTTGCACCTGGCTGGGAATTTGAAAGGGTGGGGGTGGGAGAGATCAAGTTTGGAGACTGAACCCAAGACCAGGAAATGTGGGTACTGCAGGTGGTGTAGCAGACTAAGTATCGACTCCTTCACTATATGAGTAGAACCCAGGGGAAATCTCATGTGTGCTATCTTCCAGGACTGGCAATTGCTGGGCCTTGGAATTGTGCTGATTTAAAATTTCTGGACCAACTTGCATTCAACCAAGAGCCTAGAATCTACCTACGCCTAACCCCACCTTCCAGGAGTTTCACCTACAGGATTACCTCTCTTACTCCAGTAACCCCACCCTGAGGGTGGAACAAGCATCACACTCCAAATGATCACTCCTAACACTGCTAGAGGGGAAGCTGAGAATTTTTTGAACTCCAACAGAAACAATTCTTTAACTTTTCATCAAGATTTTTTTCTTGCCGGGTTGTGGTGGCACACGCCTGTAATCCAAGCGACTTGGGAGGCTGAGTCAGGAGGATCGCGAGTCCAAAGCCAGCCTCAGCAACTTAGCGAGGCCCTAAGCAACTCAGTGAGACCCTGTCTCTAAATAAAATACAAAATAGGGCTGGGGATGTGGCTTAGTGGCTGAGTGTCCCTGAGTTCAATCCTTGGTTCAAAAAAAAAAAAAAGATTTTTTTCTTTTATTTTCCTTTTCCCTTTCTCTCTTTGACAGTGACCTTAAAGTTCATGGATAGTTATACATATTCACATTTTTTAAAAATCATTTCTAGCATTTTTGAAGCCAATTGTTTTCATGAATCAGTATTTTTAGGACTAGGATGTTTGATTAGTATATTTCAGTTTTGTTTTATATTCATTTTATTTTTAAACTGTTACTGTATATACATTTTTTCTTTCACTTATCTGTTTCCCTTGATTCTATTTTCTTCTGATAATAGCTAATCTCTATTGTTCTTTCACTTTTCCTTTAATTACTTCTATCGTCTCTTCTCCCTCATAATTATCACACCCTATATCACTTCAGTTCTCTCCGTGTCCACCATTCAAAATTGTAAAGCCTTTTGCACACTTCCTGTTTTTATTGTCAGCAATAACTGATCATATCATTTCTGTTTATTGTGAGAATTAATATTATAGACGTCATAGCAAGAACTGTTTGGTTTAATGTTATATATTTCTTGCATTGGTTGCTATTATTTGTCTCCTCATAAATAATGAGGTACTGGAAAGCTTCAGGGACACTGTAAGATCACAGAGTAGAAACTCTACTGCCTCAAATCCACACTGTTAGAAGGGTAAACCCACAAAGTACACAAAAAAACAAAGGAACGAATCACCCCCAAACAAACCAAGATGCTTCAATAATAGAGTCCATTAACACCATAGTTGAAGAAATGTCAGAGTAGTTTAGGATGTACATAGTTAAACTGATCTGCCAGGTAAAGGATGTTGTAAGGAGAGAAAGAGAAAATACAGGAAGTTCCCCTCAATAAAGAGTTGGAGATTCTGAAAACAACAACAACCACAACAAAAACCCCCAAAATCCTCAAAATGAAGGAATCAGTAAGCCAAATTAAAAATTCAATGGAAAGCATCACCAACAGAGTAGATCACTTTGATCACAATTTCAGGCAATGAAGACAAAATATATAATCTTGAAAATAAAGTTGATCATAGAGAAAAGACATTAATAGACCATGAAGACAACTCCCAAGTAACATAGGATAACCTGAAAAGAACAAATTTAAGGTTTATTGGAATAGATGAAGGCTCAGAGGTACAAACCCAAAATATACACAGTCTTTGCAATGAAATTGTATCACAGTATCTCCCAAACATAAAGAATGAAATGGGCTTACCGGACCCCAAATATACAAATTTACAACAGACCCACATCAACTCACATTATTATGGAAAAGCTAATATTCAGAATAAGAATAGAATTTTAAAGGTTGCCAGAGAAAAATGACAGGTCACATTTAGAGGGAAACCAATCCAGATTTCAGTGAATTTTCCAACCTAGACCCTCAAAGCTAGGAGGTCTTGGAGTAATACACACCAAGCTCTGAACGAAAATGGATGCCAGCCAAAAATACTTTACCCAGCAAAATTAAGCTTCAGAATTGATGATGAAATAAAAACTATACTTGATAAACAAGAGAATTCACAACTAAAAAGACTGTACTACAAAGTACTCACTGAAATATTTCATGAAATAGAAAAACAGTCATGAAATTCACTTGGAAAAATAAGAGACCCAGAATAGCAAAAGCAATCCTCAGTGAGAAAAGTGAAACAGGAGGCATCACAACACCAGACCTTAAATTATATTGCAGAGCTATGGTAACAAAAATGGCATGGTATTGGCACCAAAACAGACATGAAGACCCATGGAACAGAATAGCACAGAGACAAACTCAAACAAATAGTTACCTTATACTAGACAAAGGTGCCATAAACATACATTGGAAGAAATGTATGTTTCAACAAATGGTGCTGGGAAAATTGGAAATCCGTATGTAGCAAAATGAAATTAAACTCCTATCTCTCATGCTGGACAAAACTCAAAGTGGATCAAGGTCCTAGGCATTAGACCAGAGACCCTATGCCTACTTGGAGAAAAAGTAGACCCAAAGCTTCATCATGTTGGCTTAGAAACTGACTTCCTCAAGAAGACTCCTGAAGCACAAGAGGTAAAATAAAAAATAAATAAATGGGATGGTATTAAACTAAAAAGCTGTTTCATAACAAAGGGAACAATCAAGAACTTGAAGAGAGAACCTACAAAATGGGAGAAAATATTTGCCACTTGCATCTCAGATGGAACATAATCTCCAAGATATACAAAGAATTAAAACAATACCAAAAAGAAAAAGAAAAAGAAAAAAAAAACCCAACAAATAACCCAATCAATAAATGGTCAAAGGACTTGACAGGTACTTCACAGAAGAAGAAATGGGAATGGTCAACAAATATATGAAAAAATGTTCAACATCTCTAGTAATTAAAGAAATGCAAACCACTGATATTCCATGCCATTCCAGTCAGAATGACAATTATAAAGAATTCAAGTAACAATAAATGTTGGTGAGGATGTGGGAAAAATGGTACACTCATACATTGCTGGTGGGACTGCAAATTGGTTCAACCAGAGTGGTTGAGCATTATGGAGATTCCTCAGAAAATTGGACTGGAACCACAAGTTGACCCAGTCATCCCACTCCTCAGTGTATACCCAAAGGTCTTATAATCAACATAGTGCAGTAACACAGCCACATCAATGTTTATAGCAGCTGCATTTACAATAGCTAGCTATGGAATCAATCTAGGTGTCCTTCAATAGATGAATAGATAAAGAAACTGGTATATATACAGAATGGAATTAGCCACAAAGAAGAATGAAATTATGATATTTTTTGGTAAATGAATGGAACTGGAGACTAAATGAAATAGGCCAATTCCCAAAAGCCAAAGATGGAATGTTCTCTCTGACATACATAATAATGGTGGGGGCAAGTGGGGAGTAGAAGTACTTTATAGTAGACAAAGGGCAATGAAGGGAATGGAGAGGGATGGTAATAGGAAAGAATGAATAGGGCACAACTTTCCCATGTTCATATGTGAATACAGGACCAGTGAAACTCCACATCATGTACAACCAAGAGAATGGGAAGTTATAATCTATGTATATATAATATTTCAAAATACACTCTACCATCATGTATAACTAGGGAGAACCAATACAAAATTTAAAAAAAAATAGAAAGAAAAGAGGTTGTGTGACTCATGATTCTGGATGCCAGGAAGTCCAAGAGCATGGTGCCAGCGTCTGGTGGGGGCCTTCTGTTGCTTTCCTTATAGTAGAAGGGAAGGAGTGTGCTGTAGAGTTCACTTTTATAGCCACCCCCTCTTAAGATAACTTACTCCTATGATGACTACATTAACTTTTCAATGAAAGTGGAGCCTCTTTAAGGTCCCACCACTTAATAATGTCACAATTGCATTTACAGTTCAGTAAGAGTTTTGGAGGGGACTTTCAACCATAGCATAAGTCAACTTGTGCCAAGTCTACATGTACCACTGTTATAACTCAGCTATATCTTTGACTCTCAGAAGGAACCAAAGTTTTTACTACACTAGGAAATCAGAACACAAAATTTAAGTTGCATTTTAATGCAGTTATACCCAGATAAATAATTCTTTCTCATAAACAGTACTTACTTGTGAGTTAGTTCCTTCACTTGTAGAGAGAGTCCATTATTATTCTTGTGCCATTTTTTTAAAAAAACTCATTGGATCAGTCCAGTTGTAGATGAAGGAATTGGCTACTTTTTTCAAAAGATGACATCAAAGATTTATCTTTGTAGGTACGTGATGTTGTGAAACACCAAGTCCAAACTCCAGAGGTCATTCTCAAAAGCTTAAAAGTTTTTGAAGTCTCATGAAAATAGTTAATACTGTCTTTTGTTTTGGTGCTAATTTGTCAGACTTATTTGACTTCTGCATAAAGTTGCAGGCTCTCCCTTTTAGTATCTCATTAGGTTGTTAAGAGTTCAAGGGATTTTAAAAGACCACTGCTATCAACTTTTTTCTTTTATAATAAAAAATTGTTTGTATTGTTTTGCCTGATATCATGGTTACGATAGAATAACTATTACCCACAGTGAAAATGGCTTCAAAGGAGCCACTTGTTGGCATCATGGTCTATAATATCTGTAATTTCCCACATAGGAGAGTGAATAATTTGGTTCATCATTGGTTTAGGTGCATTGATCAATACTTTGTTTAATACTGACTTTTATATAATATTCTACATGAACTGTTTAATAGATCAAAGCCTGAACTTTATCAAAACCTATAGGTCCAAGGTTTGAGTTTTTTTGTGTAACTGTGAGCAAGTTCAAATTTTCTGAATTATCTATTCTTCAAAAAATCAGGATACCATCTATATTATCAGTTTGAGAACACAATCATATAAGGAAACTGGCCCTTAGTAGGTTCTCCAAAAATTGTTATCCTATTATTGTTATTGTCAAGATTAATGATTATCATTTATTTTCTTAAAGTTTGAATGATTTTCCTGTTACTAATTTATTAAATATTCTGAAAAGTACTTCCCAGACTGGGAAGTAGGAGAGGAAGGAAAGACATTTTAACAGAAGAGAGGGGAAAAAATAGAAGGGAACATTCCTGATTCGTTGTTGTTATTTTGGGGAATTTCTTGTTCATTGACTTGCATTTGAGTTTAATAGATGAGGAGAAAAGTTAACGTTAACAGCTGATCTAGAATGTTCTTTGCTTTACATAAGTTGAACATTGTCAATCCCTCACATCCTTTATATTCTTATTGACATGTATTCAAATTATACTTATTTTATATTCTCTAAGAAAGTATCATTACTAAGGGTAGTCATTACTTAGATTTACCCACAGTTACCTTCCATTATTCTTCACTTCTTTCTTCAACTGTTGGAATCATCTGGTGCCATTTTCTTTCTTCCTTTAGAACCCTCTTTAGACTTTCTTTTACCTAAGTACATTGACTATGAATTTTCTTCAATTTTGTTTTATCTAGAAATGACTACTTCACCTGCAGTTTTTGAAGGATATTTTTGCTTGTCATAGAATGATATGTTGGCAGTTATTTTTAGAATTTCCACTTCATTTAAAAAATAGATTCTGGCTCCCTAGTGAATTCTCCATTCTGACATGTGTTTTCTAACACTTGTCATTGTTATTCTAAAGCCTTTGTTGGATCACAGTAGGTATTCACAGTTCTCTTTCTATTGCCTGTTCTCCCCCCACCCCCTTGGTTCTTATTTGGGAGTGTGTCTGGTAGTTTATCACTGAATGCTGGTTAAGCATGGAAGGTTGTAAAGTTTTTAGAGACACAGGGGGGTGGGATGGGGATATAGTACCTCAGTATGATCAGGGGCTAAGCATTGAGTGAACATAAATTTTTTTTTTTTCAGACTCTGTAAGGGTTAGTTTACCTCTAGGTTACCTATGCTCCTAGGGTGTGAGCCTCTTAGACCCACAAAAGAATGTTAGAATGTTTACCAGGGGTCTCCTCCTTGGTGAGTTTAACTTTTACTTTTTTTTCCCCATCACTGTGAGATTACAAAATGCTCTGCTGACTTGAGCTCACTTTTCTATGCTCCCCTTCTCTGCGAAGTCTTTGCCCTCTAATCTTGGGTGCTTTGAAAGGTCCAGATGTGGGCTTAGTGTCCTTATCCCTGTGAAATTGCTAGAAGTTCTAATTGTTCTCAGAAAGTAGCATTAGTTTGCTATAAGCTTGCTATAAGCTGCTTTGTCATAACCAGAAGCAAAGTAGTTCCTTTGTTTATTTTCTTTGTATTAAAACTTCTCTGGATAGTGTGATGTGCAAAATTCTGTCACCTAACTCGGAATGAAAGTGTGATTAACAAGTTTGGTGGTGAGGTTACTTGGGGGAATGGAATTACCAAGTTTTCATTCGCTTTGTTCGTTTTCAAATGCATCATTTTTCCATTTCATAATTTTTTTTATTTTAGAGAAATATTTAAATTATGTGTTTGAGTGAATATTTTACCATGGATTGTAAAAAAATAAGCAATAAACATTTAGTTTTAATTAAAAGGAAAGTACAATGATAGAATATACCGTGAAACCTAAACTCAAAAACCTGCATTGTTAGAATAAACATGAAAAAATGCATGAAGAAAAGCTTTTTCAAATGTCATAATGTGTCTTATTTAACATTTATTTTCTCTTTACTAATAAGCATTGGTTAAATGTGTCTTTGGTGATTATGGGAAAAAATAAAATAGAGACTTAAAAAACTGCTCACCTACATTAAAGTTTATGAATCTAATAGAAAACATAAGTAGAGATACAATTTCTACCATTATAATTTATAAGTCAATTATTAACATAAAAAGGAACCCAGCTAGATCATCAAATCCAGAATTAGCAACAAAACTCTTTAATTCCCTTCTTCCTTATGCAGTTACTTGCTTTGGAACTGGGATATTTTTACCAACATATATAATGGGAAATCCTGCATAATAGTCAAGGAAAAGGGGCTAATCTTTGACTTACTTTAAATTTTTATTTTCTGTATTAACTCTAAGAATGCACCTCTTAGACCTCCAACCATAGGAAGCTTAAGTGACCACAGGTACCAGAGGTTACGCTCTGAAGTCCGCTCTGAAGTCCGCTGCTGCCTCTGAGCTTTGAACCTGTCTCTTGGGCTGCTCCCAGCCAGTAACTGAGGGAGGTAGGCATAGGAGAGCGGCCGCTCCCGGGACTCAGGAGCACTCATTCCTCTAGCTGACTGGAGCACTCCAATGGGCTTGCTGAACCCACCTCAGGCTGCACAGCAGCGAGTCCCTTGAATCTTCCTTGCTGCTCTCCAGTCGGATTTGTGTCCTTATGTGTCGCGGTCCACCAGCTCACCCAAGCTTCCCTGTCCCGCTCGCAGGGGTTTCCCTTAATGAAATGTGCGTTCAGCCTGTCTTGGCTTCTGTTTCTCAGAAGTCCTAGGCTAATACATTCTCTTACTATTTCTATAAAAAGATACAGTTGTGAAATTATTAAGGAGAAAAACGATGTTTACTGTTTAATTACAAGAGTTTTCTAGCATTGCTAAATTCTTAAGTTTAGGAAAGTTAAAACATCCTGTAATTGAACCTCTCAATTTTTTAAAAATATTAGTTTATTGATAGTTTGTATGTAAGATTGCTTTCAGACCTACTTGAACTGTTACTGTAGTTGGATTAGGAGCGCATGTTCTAAAAAATGTTAATTAGGGTGATTGGATGGTTGATTGTGAAGCATACTGAAAACTCATAACTCATCTTTACAAAAAATTTGTACCCCATATGTGTACAATGAATCAAAATGCAGTCTGTAAAAATAAAAAACTTTAATAAAAAAAATCTAAAGTATCCAATGAGAAATTAGGAAATATTTCTGAAGATGTGATATTTTGTTGAAAAGGAGAATAGTTCAGTATGATAGCAGAATGGTTTGTTGCAAATATTTGGAAATTCTCGCTTTCATTTTGTATTACTTATACAGGAGTACTTATGTTTTATATGTTGTAGTGCTAAAATTCTTTTGTTTTTCTTTGCAGAATCATAGTGAGAGATTCGTTTTCATTGCAGAATGGTATGATCCAAATGCTTCCCTTCTTCGTCGTTATGAGCTTTTGTTTTACCCAGGGGATGGATCTGTTGAAATGGTAAATGAACCTCCTTTACTTGAAAGTTGGCAAAGCAGGAGATGGTGGGACAGGGAGAGGAATAGAATTACCTTTTATATAGTTGCTTTAAAACGTATATTTGTGTGTGTATAAATTCTCTTTTTTTTATTCATTACAATTGATGCAAGAAGATAACTTTGTGCCTGTATTTTTTTGGGGGGGTGGCGGGGGTTGGGGATCCAACTCAGGCCTCATAGGCCAGTCCTTCCCCATTCTGTGCCTTTATATATATTTTTTTCTTTTTTGAAAATTTCATTAGATGAAGAGTCTGGGAGAGAACACCAGGACTTATGGGTTGGTTTATCTCTTTTTTAATCCGTCACTTTTACCAAGGCATCCAAATCAGAAAATCCACTAGGCAGTAGGAAATATGATTCGGGATGAGGAAAAATCTGAGATAGATCTGGTTGTTAAGAATTAACGCTTTGGGGCTGGGGATATAGCTCAGTTTGTAGAGTGCTTGCCTCACATGCACAAGACCCTGGGTTCAATCCCCAGCACCACACAAAAATGAAAACAAAAAACAAGAATTAATGCTTTACAAGTGGATCAGGTCACCCAGAGGTGATAGAAGGAGAGTAAGAGGGGTGGCATAGATAGAGGGCAGATATTGATCAAAGTACATTACTCACACATAGGAGCTCATCACTGTGGATCCCATTCTTTTGTACAATTAACATGCGGAGATGGTGTGGGCCTGTATTCCCAGCAACTCTGGAGTATGCAGCAGGAGAGTCTCAGATTTGAGGCAATTTAGTGAGATCCTGTCTCAAAATAAATAAGAAAATAACAAATAGCTCAGTGGGAGAGACAGTGTGTTCCATGCCTGTATTTTTAATGTCAAAAATTGGAATACTTTTTATTAGAAAAATGAAGCAAGATTATTCATGTTTTAGATTAAGTAATAACTAATAAATGGCTATTGATAAAGGTATCATGGTCACAAATATCATTACCAAAAGTTGTAATCTCTGCAGAAAGTCAAAATGAAGAGGATCAAGGGTTCCTTTTGTACCGCTTCATTGTCATTACCTTTAAGAAGTAGGTCTATTTGGTATAAGAATGTATTATGCAAGAAAATACAAATTTGGGCATATGATGGTCTTTCTCTGGGATTTTTATAGGACTAATTTGCTCAAATAGTTTTGCCAAAAACAGATCTTTTTTAAAAAATGCTATATGTGTAATAAGACACTTTTATGTTATTACTGGGTTGGATTAGAAAGTACAGAATTTATAATATAAAAAACTGATTTGTATTTGCAGCAAAAGAGAACCTATCTTTGATATACTAGAAGTAAGAACTATTTCTACCTCATGATGAGGTTAACATTCTTTATGGATAATTATATTTTTATTGTATTATTGTTTTTGGTTCTAGCATGATGTGAAGAACCATCGCACCTTTTTAAAGCGGACCAAATATGATGACCTGCGCTTAGAAGATTTATTTATAGGCAACAAAGTAAATGTCTTTTCTCGACAACTAGTATTAATTGACTATGGTGACCAATATACAGCTCGTCAATTGGGCAGTAGGAAAGAAAAGTAAGAAAATAATTATATAACCTTTTTTATTCAAAACAGTGTGCATGAGGCTCGGTACCATATTTCCTGTTCCTATTGTGTTTTCACAATGTGGAGATTTTTTCAGTGATCCAGTTCAATGTTATGACATTTTTAGAATATTTTGGAGTAGATTCTGTGATTTAGTGTTCAATCAGAATAACAGAGTGATATCTGTAGTCTTAGGCAGTGATTATTTTCTGGGGAAAAAAGACAAAGTTTTAATATGCCCATAATTTTTTATAACATGCATCTCACTGGGAACTAAGAATATTTGAATGTACAAAATCTTGTTTTAAGAAAAAAGTGACTTAAGGGAGGGAAGAGAAGTATTGAGTGTTAAAAGCTCAGTGGGAGCTCCAAAGCAAGTAAAGTTGTGGAAGTGCAAGGAAGGCTTTGTGGAGGTGTTTGGGCTGGATGATGAAAGACAGATTGAATTTTTACCAGGTAGATGAAGTGGGGTGGAGTGCTGGTTAAAGGAGTAAGCGTAAGCAAGGGTAGAAGGCAAGAATTGTACCTCTTATACTAGGAGAAGCCTGTTGCTCTGCCTGGGTAACGTGGTTCACTTTTTGTAAATGTTTGCTTTATAAGAGAGCAATCTTAAGTTAGGATGATGGGCATGAAGAGGAAATAAGGAATGTGCAAGGTTAAGGAAGTAGAGGGATAGTGATGGGAAGCATGTAGTGGCTGCTCGCTATTACATACAGTCTTGAATGATTTGCATGCATCATTGATGTAAGCCCCACAACATTATCTCCACTGGGAAAGTAGACTGGGAAGTTGATGCTTAGCAATCTTAGGTAATGTGACTAAGTTCACAGAGTAGAGACAAGATTAAAGCCCAAAGTTAGTCTGAATCAAGAATGGCAGGATTTAACCAGACAAGAATGGGTAGGACCTGGAAAATGATTGCCTTTATTCCGCCTTAATTCATTTTTATGTCTCCTTTGGCACTTAGCACATCTCCTTACACATTACAAGCACCTTATCTGTGTTAACTAAATGAATTAATAAATAACAATTTAAAATTTATCAATTCTTTTTCTATTTTCTTCCTGTTTTCAAATTGTGATCCCTTTTGCTCTAGTTAATGAGAAAATTCTTGTGTAGGTTGTTAGTCACTAATGTTGCTTATTCTTGAGCTTTATTCACAGAAATAACATGTCCAATAAATATTGACCACCTGATCAATTAAAGAAAGAATTTGAATGTTGTAAAAAAGGGAAAAAAAAAAAAAAAGGAAGAGAGAAGGAAACCATATTCATGGTACAGGGAAACAGTTTGTCTTTCTTTTTCACAGTTGTATCCCTGAAGACTGTTGTGGTGATACCTACAATACTAAGTTATTTATAGGACATATCCCACAAAAATTTTGAATGATCACATCATTGAAAATAGCTGGTGTGTCAGGAAGAAGTTTCCAGCTGGCAGCCATTCCTGCTTCCTCCCTTCATCACTCCCATTGCTTATTGCTTATGTTGGTCAGTTTTGCAGGTTTCAGTCATTGACCATTTGGCCTGTGGCTTTAGGCCTGTGGTGGCACAGCACATCATGGTACGAGTAATCCAAAAAGGAGGCATTTGCCTCCTGGTGGGGAAGCAAAAGAGAGGAAGAGGAAGCCTGGGGTCCTACTCCATTCTTTGAAGCCTTGCCCCCACTGACTTCAACCCCCTCCCGCTAAGTCTCTCTTAGAGGTTCCCAGTTGCACCACAGGCTGGGGACCAAGCCTTTCACACCTGGGTGTTGGGAGACCCTTATCCAAACCCATGGTGTATAGAAGCAGCAGTGCGGGGTCCTCCACATGCCTCTCTTCAGTCTTCTTTTTGTTTATCAAAGCTATATTTGTCATTTTCATGAGTTTTGATTTGGAAGACATAGAACAGTTTGGAGATGTAGCTGAAAATCTGGCTTTCTAGAAAGTAAGAATTTCGATATTGTGTTTCTTCTGAATATTGGTTTCATTATTACATAATGACAGTTTACTTTTCAGTTTCTACTTGTGAGTTGCAACTTTCTGAGACTAGAATTAAGTATATTTGAAATGAAATTTTAATTCTTTGGTCATCTTTCTTTGCTCTGATTTCTATGACATACTTTGTATTGTTTGGAGAGATTTTTTTTGCGTTTGTGGGGTGACTGTTGGGGTAAATAAAAATAGGGATCAATGGTGGAAGTTAAGCTATATGCATAAAAAGCTCCAGAAATCAGTAAAGTATTTTTATTATATATTTTACTGATTTAAATTGTTTCACTACTTTTTCCTTCTGATTCTTTCCTAACTGCCCAAGGGTAGCAAATACAGCAATCATTTGGGTGATGTTAATTAATTTCCAAATTCAAGAGTTTCAAAAATATATTGTTTCACTTCAGTGACATTGAAGTAGGCATAGAGAAAAATGTGTATGTCTATAAGGTCTCAAAGAAATGTCTTGTACATAATAATTGTAATGTAGTCTAGTTTTCAGTTTAGTATAACATCAAGGAAAACTAATGAGCTAACTGCATACCCAGCACCTTTCTTCCTGAAGTAAACCTATAGTGAGGGGGATGGATGAAGTTGATCTCTATCAGCTAATTGCGAAGCAACTATCCAAATAATTCAGTATGATTAATTTTAGCTTATAGATTATCCTCAAGTTTTCTTCAAAAGTTCCCTTTGAAGAAATCTGACATTTGATTCACATTTCTAAACTCTTTTAGAATGACTTTATCAGATGGGTAAAAGTTATTAGCCCAATTTATTTGGGGCTTCATCATAGCAAAAACAAAACAATGGTATGAATTCTTTTGTTCTTATGGAGATGCGCTGATTTGATAAGAGTTCTTTGCCCTGAAGGGAAATGTGCGTAAATAGCAAGCTGTATTTAAGCTGAGACCTGTGCTTTCCATGGGTTTAAAAGCACTTTTCTTGAAGGCAGGGTGACTGAGCTGAATTACCTTTTGAATTTTTGATACAGCCCAAGAATTCCAAGTATTTATTTAGCCTAAATATTTCTTATAGATAATATTTTTAAAGGTACTGAAATAGTACTTTATATATTTTCAAGACTTACATTGTTTAAGAATACTTGTGGATGAACATACATTATTTGATATTAGAATTTGATATATGTTTTTTACATTTTTTATATTTGGAGATTTGGAAATGTCATCAGATACATATTTGAAGAAAATTTATGAGGAGAAAATGTCATAAAATCTTGACTATTTAAACTTTGAACTAACCTTGGGGTTCAGGTATTTTATACTTAAGCAGGATTATAATATTGGGATATAATAGTATATGAATGAATTAAAAGACATTTAAATTAATAAATGCTAAAAATCCACCTCATTCCTTCTCTCATCCCAACTGGAGCAAATGAAGTTTAAAATAATGTAAAGTATTCCTTTCTCTTCCCCTGGTTGCTATGGCACTGCATGCCCCTTGCTTTTGCCTCTGCCTCTCTGGCTATTTCCTCTGTCTTTCTGACCTCTTCTTAACAGAGAAAGCTAAAAAATAGTGCTGGCATTCCCCAAGTTTCTGTCTGAGGGTCTTTTTTTCTCTTTTGTGCACCCTATGAGGGAATTCCGTTTATACCCATGACTTCAACTGTATGTTGCTTTCCAAGATTATATTATCAGTCCAGCTGCAAAACCAGTTCTTCTCTTTTCTGTATCTTTCTATGTGAACTTTACAGATATTTAAAAATAAATAAATTCAAAATTGACTTGATTCTCTTTCATTAAAAAACCTTTTGAATTCCTAAGCTTCATATTCACTTAATCACAGGTCTTAGAATAATGGGAATTCCTTGAGTCCTATTTGTCCTTTAACCCTACATCCAGAAAGGTATCAAACTACCTATATACTTACCTCCTTTGGAAATCTCTTTAATTTCTCCTCTTCTTCCTTCATGTCACATCCCTTGTACCTTAAATCATCTTATCATTTTTTGAACTGTTAGTCTTCACTTTCCCCTCCAGATTATTAACTGATTGAGGATAGGTAATTTTAGTCCCTGAAATATTTGTAGGTCTCTGTTCATTTCTTTTTGTTCTCCTATGTTCTTTTCTCATGTGTGTCTCTGTGTGTAGTTATCTTCATGTGACGTTGGCTGTTGTTTCTGTGGGGGGTGTATTGTTTATGTACATGATATATGTGCACTGTCTATTTATATGTGAAATATTGGAGGTACAGAATGAAGTGAATTTGTTCCCTTGGAAGAATTGTGTTGCTTCTGCCTATTTCTATAGGCATTAGCAACCTGCGTGACCATTATCCAAGTTCAGAAATTGTGAAATGCTATGTGATGTGAATGTGTGCTTTTGGTTTACGTTCATGTTATTGGATGTTGGTCCCAAATTATTTTAGGGAGGATCATCTATTGGATTTCATTCCCCTCTCCTGGTAACAAAGTATACATTGAAGTTGAAACTTGCCACTCAGACAATGCTGGCAAGTCAAAAGCCAGTTTCATTCTCACTTCCCTAGCAACCTGTATTTTTTAAAAAATTATCCTCATACTTCCTACCTAGTTAATTCATCTTTGAAAAAATCTTTAAAATGTATCTTACTACTTTTTATTTGTTTCAGTTTTCAGTGTAGGGATTGCTCTGAGGAATTTGCCCTTTTTGCCAAGCTTGGTGCACTTCCTCCATACCACAGGCTGCCTCATGTAAGGATGTTTTCCTTTATCCACGAGGAAAGCACACACTTTATGCTCACAAAGAAAACACAAAATAAACCATAAGTTTAGCCTTCAGTTGCCAGGTTCGGTGGTGCATGCCTATAATCCCAGTGACTTGGGAGACTGAGGCAGGAAGATCACAAGTTCAGAGTCAGCCTCAGCAATTTACCCAGGCAGGCCCTAAGCAACTTGATGAGACCCTGTTTCAAAATGAAAAATAAAAAGGACTGGGGATGTGGCTCAGTGGTTAAGCACCCCTGGGTTCAATCCCTGGTACCAAAGACAGATAGATAGATAAAATAAATGTAGAAAAGAAGCTAGGAGAGATGCACACCTATAATCCTAGGTAAGGTGGTAAAGTCAGACGCCTCCTTGGTGGCATCTGAAAAGACCAGCCAAAGGGCCGTAAAAGCTGAAGATAAAGCTGTGGACTTCATTATAAAAGGAGCATCCTAGAGAAGGTTGAATTCTCAGTCCTAGCAAGGTCTGATAGCTTTAGACTTTTAAATTTTTTTATCTGTGATGCTGGGGATCAAACCCAGGGCCTTGCACATGTTAGACAAGGGCTCCACCACTGAGCTACATCCCCAGGCCGGTTTTAGATTCATGTTGCTGCTTGTTCACAGAAATTGATGACTGTTGCTGTAAGCTCGACGGAGTGGGTTCAAACCAAATTACGAGCTCACCGCCATGGAAATATGAATAAGGCCAGTAAATGGCTAAACCAGAGCCAGATGGAAGTGATAGGCTTTATTAGAAATTGCGCTCCCGGGCGAGATCCCAGCCCTCCGGGGTGAAAGCGGGGGGTGGGAGAGCCAGAAGAAGTCGCAAGATGGCTTTGGCTGCTCAGGGTTTTTATACAGGGGGAAGGGACTGGGGGGTTCTGCCCAGGAAAGGTGGGTCAAGGTGGACGTCAGGGTCAGCAGGTATCCTCCTGATTGGTCACCTCTGGCGCGCCACCTGGCCCTTTGTGCTCGCAGTGGGTTGCTAGGGGTCTTTTATCTGCTTTCTCCTCTGTAGCCGCTTCAGTGTGACCCGACAGTTGCTATCTTATATTTTAAGAGTTAGGGTTTGTGAAGTATTCTTCTAGAGCTTAGCATAATTTATAGGTTAGGTTGGCATATAATGGTTAAATAAAGTGAAATAAAAAGTAAAGACTATTTTTTTTTTTTTGGTACCAGGAATTGAACCCAGGGGTTCTTTAGCACTGAGCCACCTCATCAGCCCTTATGTTATGTTCTTCTTGATGGTAAAATTGCTTACTGTGAAAACTCTTCTTTTATGGATTCCTTGAATTAATGCCAGTATTGTCAGATCACTTGAAAATATAGAAGTGGAAGTAGCAGCAATTCTTTATCATAGAGATTAAATTGTTCCAGTTCATCACGTTTTTATCTTATACTTGCAAATATTATTCTTGCAGATTTGGTGATGATGTCCCTATTTAATAAATTAATAGTAACACTATGATGTGAAAGGAGCACAGACCTAGGAGTCTTCTGAGCTGTTTTGTCCTGAAAGTGGAACTAATCAGTTGTGTGACTTTACCTCTTTTAATATATTTTATTTAGAAACAGGGTCTCACTGAGTTTTTTAGGGCCTTGCTAAATTGCTGAGGCTGACTTTGAACTCGCAATCCTCCTACCTCAACCTCTTCTATTTTCCTCATCAGTAAAATGACACTCAGGTTATCCATCTCCAAAATTCTATTAATTCAGACTTTAGAGGGAGAGAGTGCATTGCTCTGATGTATCCTCTTGGAGGAAAGCATGATTTTAAAAGTTGGCAAGGTGCTTGCTGTTCATATAGATTGTTGGGTGACAGGACATTTGGCTCTTTGTGTATCACCCATGCTATGAATAAAGGGTCAGTAGAAGAGTTTATAATTGTTTCCAAGTCAGTGCTGAACTCATTACATAGCATACATGTTTAAGTCTAGGAGACCAAAACCAAGCTTCTAATATACTCATTACAACTCTCTAGAGATCAGTCCTTTGCAGAAAGTGTCTTATAAGGCCTGGGGCTGTAGCTCAGAGGTAGAGCACTTACCTGGCATGAGCAAGTCCTCAGGTTCGATCCCCAGCACCACACACAAAAAATAATAGTAAGTAAAAGAAATAAAAGCCATTTTGAGTTGTGT
>JAJEJO010000806.1:283963-390673 GCA_020662805.1 Glaucomys volans
GGGGGGGGGGGGGGGGAAGGGTGGCAAGAATGGAGGTAGGATAGATAGCATAGAGAGAAGGGAGGGGTGGGGTCGGGGTGGGGGGGTAAAAATAATAACAGAATGCGTGACAGATACCATTGCTCTGTGTACATGCATGAACGCACAGATGGTGTGACTCTACTTTGTGTACAACCAGTGAAACAATAGCTGTACTCCATTTGTGTTCAAGGAATCAATAAGTAAATAAAAAAAAAAATTTCAGTTTGCTCCCTGTGGATTTCCAGTTTTCCCAGCACCATTTGTTGAAAAGACTGTCTTTTCTCCAATGTGTATTTATGGTGCCTTTGATGTTACAGAATTTTTTAAGAAAGTTAAGTATAACTAAAAAGAACTAATAAAAATTAATTTATAAATCCTTGTGAAATAATGGTGAGTTTCTTCATAAAACCAATATAAAACTCTTAAAGATAGTGGTGTGCTTGTTAATATCTATCTCCTTCTAAGCCTTGTAAGGGAGGCATTAGATAAGAATAAGGAGGAAAAATTCATGCACTCTCATTCTGGTTTCAATTTTGGATTTTGACTGGAGATAACTATGGAATCAGTGACATGTTATGAGAAGAAAAATACTTGATGTCATTTTCACTGATATTAAAGATTGTGGTGTTCTTTTCCATTGTAGTTAAATTTGTCTGTGTGCTGAACCATTTAGAATTCATCATTTTAGTACTCTCCTAGTGCCTCTTCTGATTTACTCCTTGTGTGAGTTTTCCAGATATTCAGTTTTCCCCATTTTAAGCTGCTGTGTAATAGAAGCATGTCACATTTTTATGAACTCTTTACTGTCTAGATTTTTTTTTTTTGTTCAGTTGGTAATAGAGCATAAGCAATCAGAGAGACTTGGATTCAAATCTTCCTATCATGCCTTTAGTAGTTTTTGACCTGAACAAATTACATCACCATGGTAAACTTGGTCTTCTCATATGGAAAATGAAGGTGATCATGCCCACTGCAGTATATTGTTGAGGAATAAATACAGTAATTTAATCATGGCATGTAGTATGCTCTAGAAATATTTGAGTTTTTTTTTCCCCTCCTCATGTCTTGTGAGGAATTTTGTTCTATGTACTTATGTCGTATATTTTTACAAGGTCTTCATAGCCTTCACCACCCATGCCTTGTTAATTTTTTCTTCTGTCTCTGTTCTCTCATTCACATCAGCCTGCTTCCAGAACGGGCTCAGTCTTCAGAGTTATGCTGGTTAGGATGCCAGTCTGTCCGCCTGCCTTAATACTGTAATGGGGGTCCCTGACTTAGCCGAGGAACCTGGACAAGTTATCTTTGATTTCAGCTTCATCCCACCATTAGTAGAAAAGTAGATGCTACCTCATCTATTCATTTTAATTTTACATCTTAACATAGAAACGACTTACTCTTGTAAAATATTCAAAAGAAGGGGAATTTGACAGACAGTAGTCACCAAATATGATCAAACATCATTAATTAATTCACACACTGATCTATCTATCTATATACATATATATATGAGGTTTTCATCTTTTTTTAATGTAAGCTAAAAATAATTTTTTTTTATAATTTTTAACTGTTGTCATTTTGATTATTTTATAGGAAAGAAGCAACAGATTTTCATGTAGACCACCAATCAAGGCCCTTTTATAAGTAGGTATTTAATATGAGGCTAGTGGTACAGAATGGAGGATATTCTAGAAAACTAAAGTTATACACATATGTGCATAAATACGTATATGTCTATATATATATATATATATATGTATTTTGGGGGAGGTTCTACTAGGGATGAACCCAGGGGTGTTCTGCCACTTGAGCTACATTTCCCAGCCCTTCTTATTTTTTATTTTTATTTTATTATTATTATTTTTTTAAGTTGTAGATAGACATAATACCTTTATTTTATTATTGATTTTTATGTGGTTCTGAGGATTGAACCCAGTACCTCACATGTGCTAGGCAAGCACTTTACCACTGAGCTATACCCCCCGCCCTCATTTTTTATTTTGAGACAGGATCTCATTAAGTTGCTCAACCTGGCCTTGAACTTTTGATCTGCCTGTCTCAGCCTCCCTAGTTGCTGGAATTACAGGCATGTACCTCTGTACCTGGCAAGAATCATATTTTGTAATTCAAAAGTTTATTTCATGAGAACAATCTGTTAAAAGGACCAAAATAATACCTTGCAACTCCACAGAGTTCTTTTCTAAGAATTATTTTCTGTGTCCTTTTATTAGAAAAGAATTTTGTATCTTAGACCAGGCACGGTGGTGCACACCTGTAATCCCAACTACATGGGAGGCTGAGGTAGGAGCATTGCAAGTTCAAGACTAGCCTGGGTCTTAGAGAGACCCTGTCTCAACATAAAATTAAAAAGGACTGCAGATATAGCTCAGTGATACGGTGCTTGCCTAGCATGTGGGGGGCCCTGGGTTTAATCCCCAGTACCGTAAAAAAAGAATTTCATATGTTCATCATTAAACAGCTTAAACTTTAATCAAAAGCAAATGAATAATTAAGTTATAAGAAGCATAGCTTTCTTGAGTGAGTTAAAAATGTAGTAATGATTATATTTTCTGATAAATATTTTTGTTGTCCTTTTAAAGTGTTGTATTTTGGTAGTCTTATATGTATAAAACAATATCCATAGAACCCTTTTTTTTAACTTAAATCGTTTGATGCATATTTTGTTTATTGAGATATGATAACTAATATGTATTAGAAACAATCTTTATTCTGAATTTTTGGCACGTAATTAAATTTAAGTGAAAATGGTCCACAATTATTGACATACAAAGAAATGCTTACATTTCTAATAAGGATAGGTGTTATTTACTCAAACTGCCACAATAGATATGCCATTTGGTATCCTATACAGTGTAGTGTTTTTTAAAGCTTTATATAAAAAAATTACTGTTACAGATTTTTAAAAATATTTTTACTAGTTCATACTATAGAAAAGAGTGGGTTTCATTGTGGCATATTTGTACATGTATTTAACATAATTTGATCAATTTCACTCCCTAGTACTTCCCTTTGCCCTCTCCTGCGCCCTTCCTGTGACCCTCTTGCTGTACCCTAATGGTCTCCCTTCTACCTTCCTTGTCTTTCTGATTGTAGCTTATTTCATCTAACATAGTGCTTTCCGGCTCTGTCCATTTTCCTGCAAATGTCATGATTTTGTTCTTTATGACTGATAAAACTCCATTGTCTGTGTGTGTGTGTGTGTGTGTGTGTGTATGCACACACACTGCATTTTCTTTATCCACTAATCTGTTGATGGACACCTAAGCTGGTTCCATAATTTGGCAATTGTTTATTGTGCTGCTATAAATGTGGCATTGCATGTATCTCTAAAGTATGCTGTCTTTTAACTCTTTTGTTATAGATTATTTTAAATCAAGTCTTATAAATATTCCCAAGTTTTATCAGAATGGGCATATCCAATTTTCTAGCAGATTTGTAGAAATTATTGTAATAGGTTCTTTTATGTGTTTATAGCATTGGATTGCAAATCCTAGTTTAATATCTTATATGTAATTAATTTGCAGTAAATTTTATTAAATGAATGAATTATACAGTTGGTTTTGGGCAAGATGTAATGAAAGAATAGCAGCAGTAATCAGATATGGCTTCATGAAGCAATATCTTATGATATACTCTATGTTATTACATGATAAACTCATATTCTTAGAATTCTACATTAACAGGACTTTAGATCATAGTTCCTTGTGGGAGGAATCTTATAGCATAGATTCTGATATGTAGTAGGCTATCATCAAATGCTTATTAAATGGATAAACATGGGTTTCCTACCTTTATTTGGGCTCCTTAGATCTAATGGTTGTTTTTTCTGGGTTTTGGTAGTAGCTAAGGGCTAGCAAAATACGTGCTAGCGCGTTCTGTGGTCCTCTTAGAGTAGAGGGTGAATACCACTTCATACATTGTGTTTCTTAGAAATAGTCTTCAAAATGAATTGGAGTGGTGAAGTACTGAGGGAGTTAGGTAACATGGGAGTGCCCGTATCTCTAAATTAGACAGGTTACGTGGTGCATGAAGGAATGTGCAGTCCTAAGTTAACAGGCACAAGGGCTGTTAGTTACTCCCTGCTCCTCCCGCCACAGTCCTGCTCTCTCTCTTTGGCGTGGACAAGAGAGAAACACAGGCTCACTCTCCAGCACGCTTTGGCTCTGCTCACTGCAGCAGCAAGGATACTCACTCCTTTCACAGTTAAACTTGTCATTGCTGTGCTATGTACACATGGAAGTGGAAAAATAAAATGAGGTTTCATTTTTCATTTTCTGGGGAATGGTGACTCATTGCTGGATTTTAAATTGAGAACCTCTGTATATGTTTTAATAATTTAATAGAGGAATAACTCAGTAGCTTTCATACTAATAAATAGATATTTCTTGAAGGCCCATTGATACTTTTTTTCTGTATCCCTAAGCCAGTGTTTATCAGTAGAGAGTTCTTCATCACTTTTTGAATTCTAATAGTTCTGTACACACACATGTGCACACACACAGTCAATGAAATAGTCTTAATTCAATCAAAGTGATTTTTTTCTGCTAATGGTAATTGACTTGACATTACTACTAACTTGATTTTTAGTCAACTGAACTGGGCTACTTTAAGACCCTTAATTTATGAAAACCTTATCGTGCTCATATAAAATTCATTACTCCCAACAATAGTTTTGAGAACATAATATTCCTGTCTGTGTTGAAATATTCAAATTTAAATATATCCATGTGGTTAAGAGAGAAGTCTAAGTTGGCAAAAGCAAACCAATCTTCTTCCTGTTTTGTAGTGAGATGATCCAGTTCATTACAAGTGGTCCTGTTATTGCTATGGAGCTTTTAAGAGATGATGCAATATGTGAATGGAAAAGACTGCTTGGACCTGCAAACTCTGGGGTGGCTCGTACAGATGCTCCTGGAAGCATTAGAGCCCTTTTTGGAACAGATGGCATAAGAAATGCAGCTCACGGCCCAGATTCTTTTGCTTCTGCTGCCAGAGTAAGGTTTTTAAAAAATATTTTAATTGTTGTAGTTTTGTAAAATATTTTGTATCAAAGTAAAGCATGTCTGTCATTGGTGATTCAGGATGGCTCTATACAGCTGACTTGGTACTGAGAACACCTTTGACTTCGGGTTAAAAGGTTTGTCAGTAATGTTTCCTTTGTGAACTGGGGGCCTGGTCTTTTCTCAAGATGTTTTCTGCAAGTAAGACTCCTATTTCTTATTCTAAAGACTTAAATTACTGAGGCTCACAGATGTTGGATCCATTGCATTCATGTATGAATACTAGTTTATGGAAAGTAGATACTCAAAAAGAAGGCATCAGTTGATACAGCCTTTCTTTGATGCAAACCCTACAGTAGGAATCAAGGAGAAATACTGTGACTGCATTTTTCTGTTAGAAACTGTCTATAATTTCTTTTTAACTGTCATGTTTAATGTTTCTTTACTTTCTGTTTCTCAGTGGCCTTTGATCACTCACTGGAAGCAAACCCTCCAATTACGCTTTGTCCCCACCATTACACTGTAACTGTCTTGACTGAGATAACCAGTGTCCTTTTAATTTTAAAATCCAAGGAAAAATGTGCAACTCTTACATTATCCCTCTGCTACATTTAACACCTTTTGAATACTTGCCCTATTTTAATTTTGTTAAATCTCACTGTTGATGTTTTTCATACCTTGTAGACCATGATCTTGTCTTGTTAATTGGTTTTTCTTCCTTCACTTTCTCCCTTGTCTTTTAAAGTATTGGTATCAGTCACGCTTCTTTCCCTGATCTATTGTTAATCTTACTTTAATTTTCAGTCTTCTGGTCCATAAAATAGGTAATAGTTGCACCTGTATCATGGAATTCTTCTGAGGATTAATGAACTTATTTATGTCCTTAGCATAGGACCTAGAACATAATATTTAATGAATAGATAATAACTTTTGTAATTATTATTAATATTTCATTTTTATTGCACTTCCCAAATCTACTTCTGTACATTCTACTGGACATAATGCAAGCCACATATCTAACAGTGGTCCTATGAGATTATATTGCCATCTTAGTTGGTATGAATACACTCTATGAGGTTCACACATCTCCTCGCCTCTTCCCTAGCCTTACATCTAGTCTCTCCCTGTGTGTTCCCTGGTGTTCTTGCTCAGCTGCATATGCTCACTCTGCCACTTTGCCTTGGAATGTCATCTCTCCTTATGCCCAAGCAATTTTTACTTGTCCTTTAAAATTCAGCTCAGAGTTCTTTAGCATTATGGGTACAAATTCTTCATCCAGATATATGATTTGCGAATATTTTCTCATGGGGTATGTGGTTTGCATTTTCCATCTCTTCAACAGTGTCATTGGGTAAGAAGTTTTTACTTTTGATGAAGTTCTGCTTTTCAATGTATTCTCTCATTTATTGTAGTTTTGGTGTCACAACTGAGGAACTGTTGCCTCAGCAAGGATCACAGATTTCTCTCCGTTGTTCTGGAAAGTTTAGTTTCAGGTTTTACATTTGTCTCTGTGGTCTACTTTGAGTTGTTTTTTCCCAGCAGAATTTGCTGAAGATTTCCTTCCTCCACTTCACTGCCTTGCACCTGTGCTGACTATGTGTGGGGTTCTACTTCTGGGCTGTGTTCTGTGCTATTTATCTATTAGTCTCTCAGTATGTCAATTTTATACTTACTTTAAAAATCAAAATTAAAATTCAGTGATAGATTTGAAAGAATATAGATGAGTGATAAATAAGCACGTGGAAAAAACAGCTTTGTTAGTAGATGTTGATTAGAACTACAGTTCCTAAAGACTGACCATAGTAAGTGCCTGGGATGAGAAGAATTAGAATTCACCATGTATTTTCTGCTGGGAATTAAAAGTCATGCAACCACTATAGAGGACAGTTTAGAAGTTTCCCAGAAAGTTAACCTACATATACCCTATGACACAACCATTCCACCTTGAAGTGTTTACTCAAGAGAAATGAAAGAAAATGTCAAACCAGAGCCCCTGTGCTTAGCTACTGTTTTCCACATGTGCTGGAAGTAGGCACCTGCTTTGCTTCAAATGTTGCAAATTTTTAGAATTCAATTTTGAAAAGCATGGGAAAGAAAATTTGTCCTTACCAGTCCTTCCAGCAAAGTTTTGAAGAGATTACCTATTTATAGCATATTCCTTCCAGCTCATTCCTTTGATTGTGTGTATAGTTTACATATAAACATCATCTTACATTGTTTTAATTGGATTACTTTTTCCATTTGATATTTTATTATAACATTTTAAATGACTTCATATTTCATTAATGTTTTGGATTATTTTCTGAGAACAGATTTGTTGTTTTAGGAGGGTATGTAGAGAGAAATCTAAGCATGCTTTTTGCAGTTTTCATCTGGGGAATTTCCAAAACTATTTAAAATTACCATGTATAGATAAAAAGTTTCAGACAAACTTTTAACTGGATGTCATTTTGCAATATTTTATTGTTATAATTAAGATACTAATATACATTTTTCAAATGTTTTAATGCAGTTACTATGGAATCTTACCAGGGTGAAAATTTATGAAGCAGTGCAACTATATATTATATGCTTTGTTTAAAATTAATATGCTTAATATTTATCAAATTGAATCTGGATTTTCAATTTGTTCAAAAGTTGCAATTTGTTCAAAAGTTACAATATTTTTTTCATTTAATAAAATTTTATTTTTCCAAATGTACAGTTGATTAGACCTGTTCATGCATCTTCACCAGCAGCTGGGGCATCTCCACCCTTGGTATTTCTGGTGTAAATTACTTGAGCTCTATGCTTTGAAACTAGTTTGATAAGTCCTTTACTGAGGAGCTCCTGAAGCGCTGCTCTGGCCAGGGAACCTCGAATCTTCAGTCTCTCAGAGACCACAGCTGGGGTTATAAGCTTATAGTTGGGAACTTCCTTACAGAATTTGTCATAAGTAGCTTTGTCAAACAAGACTAGATTGTTGAGTTTGTCCTGAACTTTTCCTTTGGACCACTTCTTCTTTTTGGCTTTGCCCCCAGATTTGTTTACTGGGTCCTTGTCTTTCTTGGCTGACTTTCGGCATCTTTCTTCTTCTTGTCATCCTTGGGTGGCATCGTGAAGCCTGGAGAGCAGCAGCAGCTACCGTAGCCTCTTCAAGATGTCTACAATTTTTTTTATGTTAGATAGACAATTTAGGGAAACATAGTGTCTAAGAATAATAGCACAAACCTTTGCAAGGGAAGGAGCTTTATACAAGTGTTTAGCCCCTCAAATCTCAGAAGAACATGGACCTTCTGTGGTGACTTTACACTTATTCTGTGAACACTTTGAATTGGTTACCGTAACAGTGACCTACTAAAAATGTTCTTGCAAACATTATCTTGGATTACTAGGTGGGATGGATATAACTAACTGCACAGGGAAAAAGAAAGCACAACATAAAGGCATAAATAGAATTGTTCACTTTTACAAAGAAGTGAGATGTGTGTGTACTTGTACACACACACACACACACACACACGTGTAAACCTTTATACTCTTTGTCTTAAACAAGTACTTGTTCATCGTATGTATTTGGGAAGCTAACTTCCATTTTAAAAAATTGAACAAGGAAATAAATTAGAATTTGAGTTCTAATAATTGGCCAATTTTAACAAGTGGTTAAGTAATTTGTTACACTAAAGGTTGAATACTGTTGCACTGCTTTTCACTTAGGAACTAGATATTATAGAAACAGTTCAGAGCTTTGGAGTCATAATGACATGGAGTTGAATCCTGACTTTGCCACTTATTAACTTTCAAGGTCTTGTTACTCAAAATGAGCCTCATATTTCTTGTTAGTACTGTGTGGCTATATTTATTTTACTTAGCACATGCAGAATTTATAAGTTTCTGAATTTCATTCATTCCAAAGTATTTATTGAGAGCTACTAGTGAATAAAGTAAAGTGCCTGGCTTGAGTTTCTCTGTCTTCTGTTGGGGAGTGTCAGATAATAGACAAGTCAATAGACATAGCATTTTGGGTGGTAAGTGCATTGATGGAAATAAAGAGAAAGGGAGTAGAAAGACTAGGTGGAAAAGGACTGTGTGTTGTGTAAGGGCGTGGAGTGCTATCAAATGCAGGACATCCTCACAGTCTCTGGTTTGAGAGAGAGATGAAGGGAATGGGGGAGAAAACCATGAAAGTACCTGGGGAAGGAACATTTCATGAAGAAAGGGAACAATAAATGCAAAAGATGGGAATGTATCTGTTGTGTTTGAAGACCTGTGTGGGGGCAAGGCTAATGATGCCAGGGCAGGAGCAGAAGTGGTCACAGTGGCTGGAGGTTAGGTCAGGGCGTGGCCAGCAGGCAGATCATGAAGCCTTGTAGGATGTCTAGGACTCTAAAATTCACTCTGAATGAGACGGGAGATCATGGAGGCACTGTGTTGAGGAAGGGCAGGATATGGGTTTCATTCTGACTGCAGTATTAAGAAGAGAGCAGGCAGCTTGGGGATGGGAGTGTCATGGGGAACACTGGAATGGAGATCTGTTAGGAGCTCAGTGCTGTCATCACAGGGGCTGGCCTGGTGGAAGTGGTTCAGTTCTTGATATATGTTGAAGGATTTCCAGATAGATCAGATAGATGAGTGAGAAAAGGGGAGGCATCAGGGATCACCATTTTTTTTTCTTCCTGTATGCTTACTGAGAAACAGGGAAAAGAGGGTGGCAGAAAAAGAACAGATTTTTGGAGTGAAAGCATTAATTTTGCTTTGGACATTTTGAACATAAAATGTCCGAAGTGGTATTTGCAGTTATGATGTGGAGTTCAGGGAGGAGGTTGGGTTGGAAGTAGAAATGTGGGAGCCAAGAGATGACAGATGGGACTCAACAAGATCACCACCAGGAGAATGACTGTAGATAGAAGACAGACTGAACCCTGGAGCACTACCACTCATAGAGGTCAGGCAGACAGGAGAAAGCCATCAAAGGAGACCGAGAGAAGTAACTGTTGAGGTGGGAAGAAGGCCAGGTGATTAAAGCATTGCAGGATTTGGGATTGATCAACTGAGTCAGATACCATTGGGTCAAAAAGGGTCAGTTCTGAGAATTAACCTGCAGACTTGGTGACAGGAAAGTGGTAAGAGATCTTGATGAACAGTTTTAGTGGAATAAAAACCTGATTGTGGGTTTAAGAGAGACTGGAATAAAGACATCTCTTCTGAGTTTTGTCATGAAGGTGGCAGAGAAGTAGGAGCTTTGGAAAGTGCACATCCTTTCTCTTTTGCAACTCTCCCATGCTTTCTTGTCCCACCAGTTCCACTTCATTCCTCCAGTGATTACCTGCCAGGTCCCTTGAGGTATCTAAGTTCTTATTTATACCATAAGGTTTGCTGATATGGTGTAATCAAAAGATCTTATGCAGGACAAGAATGGTAATTGATGATATTATTGATCCAGAAGAGTGGTAAAGGGAGCAATTTAATAGAGAGGAACTCAGTATCTAAGGAACAGAATATTTTAAATTTTATTCTAAGACATCTCACCACTGAAACAGTTCAAGTGTGTATACCAATATTTGAACAAGTTCTCTTACTCTTTTATTAAAAAAAAAAAGTCTTTAGTGTGGCATATCTTGAGATCATTCAATTTTAAGTTCAATTTAAAAAATGAATATTTCCTTTGAACCAGGTGTTGTTTTAGGTACGTTGGGGCCCACAAAGATATGCAAATTTGTTCCAGTCTTCAAATTTATAATTTGATAGAGGCAAGTGCCTGAACAATCACAACTTTGAGGGAGAACAGGGTGATGATTAGGGCATCAGGAAAAGCCTCCTAGAGGAAATGGTATTTAAAATGGCCCTTTATGCATTTCTAGGGTTTTGGCACTTAATCGGGACTAGTGACAATAATAGTAAGAAAACTTAAAGGCGGGAACGCATCTAAGTAATTAAAAGACCTAATTAATGTGGCTATCTCTGTGTCTGATTCAGATTGCTGAGTTGTCATTTTAATGAACCAGGTGCAAAGCAAATAAGACAGCAGAATCGGGCTGTAAAGCATGGTTCATTTGACTCATGCTAGAACTATCATAAGTTAATTTTAACCAACTGCTGTTCTCATATTTCTGAATGTTGATCTCTATTTCTATAAAGATTTCCTTGTTTTTGATTTTATCTTACATATTTAAATGAAAAGTTTGAAATTAGATCTGTATCTTATGAACTATGCTTTGAGGAAAATAAGAACTTCCTAATGATTACTTCCAATATCCAAACTTTAAGGCCTTGTCATTTATAATCAGAAACAGAATGATCCGTAATGTATGCTTTAATACTTCTTTATATGTTCTTTTGATTCTAAACCTTGAAACAGGGTTAAGTTAATCAGTTACTCTTTATAAAACTCACATTTAGAAACTTTGAAACAAAGTATTTATATTATGAAACTTTAAAAGTAATTGCATAATCTGCGACCACCAGGAAATACCCTGTAAGTTAAAAAGAAGAGGTCATATGGGTCAAAGTCTTTTTTCCTCTGTCTTTAGGAGATGGAGTTATTTTTCCCTTCAAGTGGAGTTTGTGGGCCAGCAAACACTGCTAAGTTCACCAGTTGTACTTGTTGCATCATCAAACCCCATGCTGTCAGTGAAGGTAAGTGTTAGGTTGAGTAGAGTAGCTCCAGTGTATTTTGGTAGTAGAATAGTTTGTTTCAATAATGTTTATTTTCTTGATGTATTTTACATGATAAAGTTAAAGTATACTTTTAATAGTTCAATTTATTGGGGCTGGGTTTGTGGTTCAGTGGTGAAGCGCTTACCTAGCACTTGTGAGGCCCTGGGTTCAATCCTCAGCACAACATAAAAAAAAAAAAAAAAAAAAAAAGGTATTCTGTCTACCTACAACTAAAAAATGTACATATTAAAAATATTGCAATTTATTTTTTCTTTGAAGGTACATAAATAGCAATGACAAGTTATAAGGGGAAATTTGTCTAAATCTCTATGTTTATCTTTGTACATTTTTAGAAGGTGTTTCTCGGGTTGCTGATCATGGTCCTGCTCACTCCTGTTAACAGGTCTTGATTCCTTGACTTTAATTTTCCTCTTGTCCTTCCAATCACTTAACTGTGATTCACATAATTTACTTAAATAGCACTCCTAATGTTTAATTTTTTTATTTGTTCTAATTAATTACATGTGACAGCAGAATGCATTTCGATTCATTGTACACGAATGGAGTACAGCTTTTCATTTCTCTGCTGGTGCATGATGTAGAGTCAACACCATTTGTGCGGTCATACATGTACCTAGGGTCATGATGTCAGTCTCATCCCACCATTTTTCCCATACCCACTCCCCTCTCCTCACTCCCCTCTACCCCATCCAAAGTTCTTCCATTCTTCCCCTGTCCACCCCCTGCTCCATTATGGATCAGCATCCTCATATCAGAGAAATCATTTGGCCTTTAATTTTGGGGAATTGTTTTATTTTGCTTAACTTGATTTTCCAACTCCATCCATGTTCCTGCAAATGCCATAATTTTATTCTCCTTTAAGGTTGAGTAATATTCCATTGTGTATATACCACAGTTTCTTTATCCGTGCATCTATTGAAGGACATCTAGGTTATTCTATAGCTTAACTATTGTGAATTGAGCTGCTGTAAACATTGTAGTGGCTGTGTCACTGTAGTGTGCTGATTTTAAGTCCTTTGGGTGTAGACTGAGGAGTGGGATAGCTGGGTCAAGTGGTGGTTCCATTCCAAGTTTTCTAAGAAATCTCCACACTGCTTTCCAGACTGGTTGCACTAATTTGTAGTCCCACCAGCAATGTATCAATGCACCTTTTTACCCATATCCTCACCAATACTTATTGTTGCTTGTATTCTTGATAATTGCCATTCTGACTGGAGTGAGCCAAAATCTTAAAGTGGTTCTGATTTGCATTTCTCTGATTACTAGAGATGTTGAACATTTTTTTATGTATTTGTTGATTGATTGTATATCTTCTATGAAGTGTCTGCTCAGATCCTTAGCCCATTTATTGATTGGGTTCTTTGTGTTTTTGGTGTTAATTTTTTTGAGTTCTTTATATATCCTGGAGATTACTGCTCTATCACATGTGTTTGTGGTAAAGATTTTCTTCCATTCTGTAGGCTCTCTCTTCACATTATTGATTGTTTTCTTTGCTGAGAAGAAGTTTTTTAGTTTGAATCCATCACATTTATTCATTCTTGATTTTATTTTTTGTGCTTAGGAGTCTTGTTAAGGAAGTCAAGGTCCTAAGCTGACATGATGAAATTTGGGCCTACTTTTTCTTCGTTTAGGCACAGGGTCTCTGGTCTAATTCCTAAGTCCTTGATCCACTTTGAGTTGAGTTTTGTGCATGGTGAGAGATAGGGGTTTAATTTCATTTTGCTGCATATGAATTTCCAGTTTTCCCAGCACCATTTTTTGAAGAGGCTATCTTTTCTCCCAATTTATGTTTTTGGTACCTTTTTCTATTATGAGATAACTGTTTATGTGGGTTTGTCTCTGTGTCTTCCATTCTGTACCATTGGTCTACCTATCTATTTTGGTGCCAATACCATGCTGTTTTTGTTACTATAGATCTGTAGTAGTTTAAGATCTGATATTGTGATGCCTCCTGCTTCACTTTTCTTGCTAAAGGATTGCTTTGGCTATTCTAGGCGTCTTATTTTTCCAAATGAATTTCATAATTGCTTTCTCTACTTCTATCAGGAAAGATATTGGGATTTTAATAGGAATTGCATTGAATCTATATAACTCTTTTGGTAGTATGGCCATTTTGACAATATTAATTCTGCCTGTTAGGTATTGTTGATGTATGATTCCCTTAAGTAGTATGAAATATCCTTCTTTATCCCTACTAACTCTGGCTTACAGTCTACTTTATCTGATATGAGGATACAAACTCCTGCTTCTTCACAAGATCCATGAGAATGATGTTTTTTCCATTCTTTCACTTTCAGTCTGTTGATGTCTTTTCCTATGAGATGGGTCTTTTAAAAGCAGCATATTGTTGGGTCTTTTTTAAAAATCCAGTCTGCCAGTCTCTGTCTAATGAATTTAGACCACTAACATTCAGGGTTTTTTTTGAGATATGCTTTGTATTCCTGGTCATTTTGGTTTATTTTTATTTTTTACTTGACTTGGTTTCTCCTTTGATTGGCTTTTCCTTTAGTATAGTTCCTCCCTTTGCTGACTTTGAGTGTTGTTTTTCATTTCTTCCTCAAGGAATATTTTGCTGAGAATGTTCTATAGTGCAGGCTTTCTAGTTGTGAATTCTTTTAACTTTTCTTTATCGTGGAAGGTTTTTATTTCATCAGATCTGAAGCTTCATTTTTCTGGATTGGCATCCATTTTCTTTCAGAGCATCTGGGCTGAGAAATCTGCTGAGATCTGATTTGGTTTCCCCCTGTGTGTAATCTGATACTTTTCTCTTGCTGCCTTTAAAAGTCTTTCTTTACTTTGTATGCTGGGCATTTTCATTACAATGTACCTTGGTTTGGATCTGTTGTAATTTTGTACATCTGGTGTCCAGCCTTTCTTGTATTTGATTTTCCATTTCATTCTTCAGGTTTGGGAAATTTTCTGGCATTATTTTGTTGAAAGGTTGTGTATTCCTTTAATTTGTGTCTCTGTGCCTTCCTCTATCCTGATAATTCTTAAATTTGGTCTTTTCATGTTATCCCATATTTCTTAGAGTTTCTGTTCATGTTTCTTACCATCTTTACTGTGTGGTCCACCTTTATTTTTAAGATTATATATTTTGTCTTCATTGCCTGGGGTTTTATCTTCCAAGTGATCTAGTCTGTTGGTGATGCTTTCTTATTGAGTTTTTATTTTGGTTATTTCCTTCATTTCCAGGATTTTTGTTTGTTTTTTTTCCAGACTCTCTTTTTATTGAAGTATTCTTTTGCTATCTACATTTGGTCTCTTATCTCTATTGAAGTGATCTTTTGTTGCCTGCATTTGCTTTTTATATCATCTTTTACTTCATGATTTTAATCATGTACATTTTGAACTCTTTCTCTGACATTTTTTCTGTTGTGCTATCAATGGATTCTGTTACTATAGTGTCTTGGTTGTTTTTGTTTGGGGTGCTTTCTTCCCGTGTTTTTTCATGTTGTTCACATATCTTCCCCCCCTAGTTGTATGGATTCAAGGTATTACAGTTTCTACCCTATAGATTTATAGTGTCCCTGAAGGTTTCTAATACCTCACCTTTTAGGGGTAGATCAATATTAACAGTACCAATGCAAACAATATGCATCCTTAAATCTTATAGCCCCTATTAAAACATTTACAGTTTTGTCCCAATAAACAGAAATGGTGTGTTTGATTATTATCTACAATATAAACAATAGTGTTTGCAATAGTGTCTACAGTTTCTAAAGGTGGACGAAGAGAGCACAGGGGTGTAGGGTGTGATGTTTATAAGGTAGGAGGTGAGACTATAGAAGTATTAGGTCATAGGAAAAGTGAAAGAGGAATCAATATAAGGTGGCTGTTAGCAGGAGAGAAGAGAGAAACGAACTCTCAGGTGTAACCAGCCTGCAGGGACCTTGGTGATGGTCTTCCAGGTCCTGGCTGTCCTCTCTAGATAGAAGTGGCCTTGTCTCTAGTTGGCAGCATGGCAGCATCAAACCTGTATGTTTCCAGGCCCCAGGCAGTGTCCCACGATGGAAGCTGCCCCAACTAATGATGGCTGGCGTCAGTGCAGGCGTCCCAGAATGCAGGCGACTGCTTTCAGAGATGGGGCTGTGAGGGTGGGTTGTGCGGTGGTGTTGGGCAGCCTTTTTGTATATGTGGCACTGTGGCAGGCGTTGTGGTAGTGGGCAGGTGCCTCCAGGTCCTATCCCTTGTCTTAAAGTGGAGGCTACCTCATGGGGGGAGCTATGGCGGCAGCTGCAGTGTCCCAAGGTGGAGGCAGGCCTCCTAGGGATTCACCCATTTGTAGTTGGGGAGCCACAGAGCAGTGCTTCTCGTTTGTGTGGTGTGCATGTGGGGGTGCAGTTACTTTCCAACACCCCTTGCATTTGCTGGCTTTGAGGGTGCCTGCTGTACCCTCTAGGGATCTTCCAGCTCTTGAAGGCAGAGCAATCTGGGACTCCTGAGAACAGAAGAGGGAGACTAGAAGTGGATCCCAAGAATCCTAATATTTAATTTAAAACAATGTCTACCATACCTATACCCTTCCTAAGACAGCTGGAGAAACTGCCTTCACTTCTCAGTATCTGGAAAAGCTTCTTGAGAAATATGTGTGTCTGTAGTGTGTGTGCACATGCATATGTGTACATATATGTGTGCAGCGAGAGTTGGCAAGGGTTTTTCTTTTAATCTCAATTTCTTCATCTGTTTATTTTAATGTATTGTATGTATTTCTGTCAACTGTCCCAATTTTTTTTGGAAGCAAGATGGGGAGTAATTTTTAAAAATCACCCTTATTAAACTAGAATATATAAATAGTGTACAGAATTGAATGAATTTTTTCCGTTTTGTTTTATAAGCCTCAAAGTGACTCATGTAGTTAAAAAAGTGGAAAATAAAAAACAATAAAAATTTAACTTTTCTGTCATCCAAAGGTGGTCATTATTAGTATTTTGATGCATTTCCTTCAAATTCTTTTCTTCTGCATTTGTATGTGTGTATACATGTGTGTACCAAGACATATGAATGTAATTGTTAATATGGTTGAAATGTAGTTCCATAGGCTGTTGCTTTAATTTAATTTTTGTGGGCATTTTTTTACCTAAGTCTTCATGAATATTTTAATAGCTTATTTAATATTTAATCCTATGCATATGGATGTAGTATACTATTTAAATACTGGGTTGTTCCTACTTTTGATATTAAAAATAAAATTTTGAGGAGTATCTTTGTTCAAAAATATTTGATATCTCTAATCATTTCTTCTGGCTAGTTTCCTAGAAGTAGAATTGTTGGTTGAAAGAATATAAACCTTAGAGTCTTGTTGCACAATTAATAGTTTATTAATTATTTAGGCAATACTTTAATAACTTATAGATCCTTAGGCATATCATCATATGGAACTAACATCTATGATGGCTAACACATTTATGGAGAACTTACTGTAGGTACCAGGTAGCAGACTGGGTGTGACCTTATATATTTTCTTTAATCTTCAGAGCAAATGTGTCAAGTAGGTAAATTTATTATTCTTTTCCAAGAAGCACAGTGAGGTTCTTTGAGGATATTTTCCCTAGGGTATAGAAGTCAGGATCTTTTTTCACTATACTAATCTATCTTAGATATGTGTGTATGTGTGTATATACATGCACATATGTGTGTATTTCATATGTGTGTATATGAGTGTACATACACACACACATTTCTCTGGGTAAGGAAAGTGAATGCAACAAAAGATCTCAATTTTTAATATATTATACATACATATATGTCTTCAAACAACATACACACTTGAATATGTTGAAATAATTTCTTATTTAAGATACTCAACTTTAAAAAAAAGTCTTATCTTTGGCATCTTGATATGTTTTATTCAGTTGAATTTTTATCTGATTTAATTTTGTCTAAGGAAAAATATGCATGGAAAGAGATGAAATAAAAGTGGAATTAACACAAATGCTACCTATTTATCTTAATATTTATACCAATAATTATAATTAAAATCTAATAAAAATGATAATGAATAATGAAAGATTATGTAAAATTGAGTAATTTTATGTATCCTTTTTGTATTTATATATGTTTAAATCATTTTTCATCAGACCTTTCTTTAAAGATGTGTTTTTTTCTGACCCCTCCCTTGCCCCAGTGCTAGTGATTGAACCTAGAACTTTACACATGGTAGGCATGCCATCGACCACTGAGCTGTACTTGGTCCCTTTCATGTTTATATAACATTAGATTATATAAATTAGACATTTTTGGAAAATCCAATCATATGGCAGAATGAACTTTGGCAATTTAAGTCTTTTTATATTCTAAACCTGGATTTCAGGGATACTTTTATAGACCATTGTGAAATGTGTAATTAATCAACTCAAATTAAACTGTGGCTATAATGAAATGTTGAATTTATTATTAGATTGATTTGTCCCCTTCCCAATTGGTGGTGTATGTTTATCTTTTCCTATAATACTCCCATCTCCTTGTATATTTCATTTTACCTGTGGTCTAGTCTTAACATTACAGAAGAAATTTAAAAAGGACTTGCTAGCTGGGAGTGGTGGCACACGCCCGTAATCCCAGCGACTCGGGAGGCTAAGGCAGGAGGATCACGAGTTCAAAGCCAGCCTCAGCAACTTAGCGAGGCCCTAAGCAACTCAGTGAGATCCTGTCTCTAAATAAAATACAAAACAGGCTGGGGATGTGACTCAGTGGCTGAGTGTCCCTGAGTTCAATCCCTGGTTCCAAAAAAATTAAAATAAAATAAAATAAAATAAAATAAAATAAAATAAAATAAAATAAAATAAAAAGGACTTGCTGATAAAACAGCGACTGAAATTGAATCTGCAGAGTTTTCATGATCACATTACCTCTCAAAGGCCCCACCGTATTGGGTACCAAACCTTCAACATATGAGCTTTTGGGTACATTTACGATCCAAACCATAACAGTGCATGTGAGGCATTTGCAGTCTTTTTATATATGCAGATTAAAATATATATTGTCATTTGGGGTATCAGGTTAAAAGGGAGGAAAAATCAGGTGAACATTCTTGTGTTGTTCTTACATTTTTAATTTTTAAAATATGCAACATGTTTATTTTTATGTCATTAATTATGCAGTTAGTTTAATTCTATTCATAAAATAAAATTTTGCTCTCAACAGGCTAACTAGGTTTGAATTCTGGTTCTGCTACTTACTAGTCATGGAATATTGGACAGATTACTTCACCTCATTGTACCATTCCCTAATGTGTTAGATAACGAGAGTGAGAGTATGCTTTCTTCATGGGGTGAGGTGACACTGTGTGTAGAACATTCCCTGCATGTAGATAAGGGTATATCCGTGTTAGAGATGGCTACTCTTTTATGACTACTGTTGCTACCAGTTTCATTATCTTTTAATTTTTAAGTGAAATTGAATAGTTCCCTAATAAGACAGCAGTAGTTTAAAATGCAAGCAAAATGCAACATCCACAGGGACAAAAATCCTATCGTTAAAGAAAAAATACTTTAATATTTTCCCCAATTAATGCCTCGGTCTAAGTTAAGTTCATGAAGTAGGATTATTGTTTACATCTGGTTAATTCAGCAGCTATTTTCTGATTGCCTCTTAAAGTTGGCACTGGGCAGGGAGTGGTAGCAAAATTTGGAGAGCTGTTTTTGCACACATATTGGCCAAATATTTTAGGTTTTTAAAGTATTAGAACCCTGAAATTTTGTTAGAAATTTTTCTTTCTTATAACAGATTGATTCATTAAACAACTTTATTTCATTATTCATAGCATAATCCTTTCTGAAATTTTGTTTTTTTTGTCAACAAAATGAGTCAAGATGGCTTGACAGTTTTATCTCAGCCTTTAAGTGAGAAACTGGAGAAAATTCTTGTAAGAGGAAATTGGTTTCTGTATCTCAACGGTGTGTTTGGTTGTAAAAATTAATTCAATTTTCATGGAGAATATTTTCAAGCAACTTTAGATTTTTTAAGAAAAAAGATGGAGAAACTTTGGGGTTATCTGCATTTAATTAAGTATGAAGCAGATTATTTATTAGAATATTAAATAGTTTATAAATTTGTTGCCACAATTACCTCTGAAATGCTAATTGAAATAGGACTGGTAGCAGAAAGTTTCTGTCAAGTTTCTCACTTCTTAAAATCAGATTATCCTTAATTAGAGCCTCTTTTCAAGAGTTTTAATGTCCACCCTAAGGGTAGTTTTGATGCTGTGTGTGCCAAAAGCCCAAGAAGACACATTCCACCAATGCATCCTCATAAATTTGAGCTGATTGACTTGGTTGACTTAGTATTAAATTTCCCTCATGTAATTCACATTCCAAGTAACTGTAAAAGAGCTGTGAATTTTTTTGGTGTAAAGAGATTATATTAAGCATTATATTAAATCTCAGTCTCAACAACAACACCAACAAAAATCTTGGACTGGGCCCAGTTTTGCTTAGAATGTCACAATTTTGGAGTTCTGTGATTGTTCTGTGTTCTTTCTGAAAGAACAACAACTAAATGGAATTTATAACAGATGTCCCAAATATATGGAAGTGCATGTAAGACTGACCTGAGTATACAGAACTCAGCATGCATTTTTGAAACATAAAATAATAGGCAGTGATAATATCCTATGAATTTGTAAGTTATGGGAGCTTTAAATGAAATTAATGATTGTTTGATTTAGGAGGAATCTCAAGAGTTCTGCTAGTGAATCTCAAGAGTTCTGCTAGTCCCTTACTGAAGAATCTTAATTTCCAGGAAGGATAACATTCAGTGGTCCTGAAGAGATAGATATGTGTTAAGCTTCAGAAACTTCATTTTAAAATAATGAAATTTGTTTACTAATGTGTCTCAACATCTAGCAAACTTTAGAGGAAAATGGGAGTCTTGGGATTGTCAGTTGTAATGACGGGTAAAGGCAGAGGACCCTCAAATCTTTATGAGTTTATTGGAAAGGGATTTTCCCAAGTATAGAACAAAAACAGTTTCATTTTTATTACAAATTGCAGTTCATGTTTGTGAAGTGCTAATTACTTCACAAATTTAGTAAATTATTTAACTGTCACAGAGAGTAGGTATTACTTAATCCATTTCACAGAGAAGAACCCTGAGCAGTAAGATGTTAACCTGTGTAAAAGTCACAAAGGTCTTGGGGGATGGGTTGGGCTTTGTACGACGATTGTCCTCGTTCTCTCACGTTCTATCATTCTTCCCCTGAGAGGACAATCTCTTAGAGCTGTAAAACCATATCATCAGGTTTAGTTATTAATCCCCTTCTGTAGGTGTGGAATCAAAATAAGGTAACACCCTGAATCCAGAATGAGTACTTTCACAGCTGGGGTTATTTTCTGTATTCCATTAATGTAAAAATCAATTGATCAGAAAACACACTGTAGCAGGTTACATAGTAATTCGTATGAAAGGTGTTTTTAATAACTAACATCTTACTACTATTCTGGTTGAGTTAGTGGCCATTAAGAAATGAACAATAAACAAATTCTTGAGAATTACATGGTCAATACCTCTCTAACACTTTCTCAGTTAAATGAGAATAATACCTAGGTGCACACCCCACATCCCCAACATTGGTCATTGTACCCAGGGACATTTTATTACTGGGCTACATCCCCAGCCGTTTTAAAATTTATCATTATTATTTTTTTAGAGGTCTCATAAGTTGCCAAGGCTGGCCTTGAACCTGCGATTCTTCTGGCCCAGCTTCCAAAACAACTGGGATTACAGGACTGTGCCACTATGCCTGGGCAGGAATCGTGCTTTTTATGTTTTAAAAGATATTATTTGACTAAAGATATTGATATGACTAAAAGCAGAGTTTTGTTTTTTGTTTTTTATTTGTGGAAGTCTGTTTTTCCTGAGGACAGTCAGCTCTCTGTATCTATGAGTTCCTCCTCTGTGGAGTCACTCAACTAGGGGTGGAAAGTATTTTTTGGAAAAGAGTAGCATCTGTACTGAACATTCTTCCCAGACAGTACGTTGCACAGCTCCTTACACAGTGTTCACTTGTGCTGGTTATTATAAGTGGTCTGAAGATGGTTTGAGTGTGGGAGGGTGTGTGTGGGTTATATGCATGCACTGACACTTGACCCAAAGGACACTGCCATCTGCATATCCACAGGGGGCCTGGAGTCCACTCTGCTGTCCCTTTTTTGCAGTAGTGAAGACAGTTAGGCCCTGATTGGCCTTCTTGTTCCGGTCTCGACACCTTTTCAGTCATCCTTTATGCCCAGAATGTGCATCTCTTCTTTCTCTCTACTCTCAAAACGTCATTTCCTTAGGAACACCTAGCGAGATGCCCTCCCGCCCCAGTGTGGTAGGCGTTCAAACATCAGAAAACAGGCTCTCTAGGGTCATGGTGGTGGTGGTTTTTTAAATTTGATCTCCTTTATCAATTTAGCACATGATTAGACAAAAAAATCCTAATGTGTGCTTGAAAAGTAGGGTGTTTGGTGCAGTATCCTCTCTTTATATTTAAAAAAGTATTTATTCAATTAGATTGTTCAAATCTATAGCCTCTTACTTTTTTATCTGCTTAATCAAGATTTTTTTATCTAAAAAAACCTGTTAATTCTCCCATGTTAAAATTACCTGTTATTATTATATGTGATTTTTTTCCTTTGAATTTTGACTTTTTTTGCTTTGTATATTCTGAGACTTTATTATTTGTGATTATTTTGTCTTTTCATTCATTTTATAGTATTTCACTTTATTCCCATCGTATTTCATAACTTACTTTAGAGGGTGTCATATCTTTTTATAACTTTTTTTAAGCTTTTTCCTTCCTATGTATCTTATTTTCATTATGACTGACTTTGGTGATTAATTTTTAAAAATTAGAAGAAAAATTTCAATCCATTCTATAGTCTTGTTAATAGTTGGATTTAATCTCTTGCCCTTTATTCTGATTGCTGATCTGTTTGGATCCACTTCTTATTTATCTTGCTCAAAGTTTTTTTTAACCCCACTCTTTTCCTCTCCTTTTTTTTTCATTTCTAGATTTTATTTGATGGATGAAGTTTTCTTATTGTCCTCCTTTTTGTATATTTGCTTGTTTGAAAATCATAGATCAGGAGTTAGCGAACAGGAGGAGCCCTTGGGCCAAATGGGTTCAGCTGTGAGGTGTGTGAATAAAGTTCCACTGCAACCCAGTCACGCCTGTGCATTGTCTATGGCTGCTTTTACGCCTCGGTAGCAGAACTGAGTAGTTGTGACATATACCATGTGACCTGCAAAGCCTGAAATATTAACTGTCTAATCCTTTACAGAGTGTTTGACATAAATTGTAATTTTTAATTGGTTATGTATGCCTAAAATTAGCATGTATACTGAGTTCTAAATTTTATTGATCCATTCCGAACTTCATTTTTGTTCTGAAATAAGATAAAAATTTTAGTATACTGTAATTAACTACTGAAATCTTCGATTTTTCCGTTTTTATGAGAATGTTAATTCTCTTGTTTTCAGCCTTTTGGGGGGGGCGGGGGATGGTTGCTAGGGATTGAACTCAAGGGCACTTGATCCTTGAACCACATCCTCAGCCCTATTTTGTATTTTATTTAGAGACAGGGTCTCACTGAGTTGCTTATTAGCACCTAGATGTTGCTGAGGCTGACTTTGAATTCAGAGCTGCTGGGCATGCACCCAGCTGGCCTTTGTTTTTTAAATCAACGTTATTTACATAGAATTTACATAACATAATGTAAAATGCATTCCTTCTAAGTGTATAGTTTTGGCAATACATTAATATCTCAAGTTCTGTGTAATGTATAGATTTGTTCTTTCCTGATTTCTTCATTTTAGAGATATTTAGAGGAGTAGATGGTTTTAATTATTTGATGGCTTCATTGATTAACGCTGTGTTAAGGCAAGAGGAATGAATAGATTCATTCCAAACTTAATTACATGCCTTTATAATTATCAGAGACAAGCAATGGAAAGTCACTGTGTCATTTATCTTCTGAAGTCAGGCTGTACCCTTCACACCTGGAACAAAGAACTATCTGTTGCTAGGCAGCTAAAGCATCAGTGCCTAGCAACTGTGATGTCTGCAACAGGAACCTTAAGGTCTCTTCAGAGCGGGATGTTGTGTAGTTAAAGCAGAAGATCTGTGCTTATCTGTCAGAATTAAAAACAAGAATGTAGAGGGAGGAATGGGTAAGAAGTCCGTGAACATCCTACTGCCGTGGCAAGTGTGATCGTAATTTACGTTTGGGACGTCTGTTACATTTTTATGCCTTTGAGACTCATTTTGTGATTTTGGAAACATTGCTTGATCTTCCTAAAGCTTCATTATTTCATGTGTTAAAATGGAAGTGACAGAATCTGTTGATAAGTAAGTTCATAAGCACTTAGCACAAGTTGCAATGTAAAGTGTTCAATAAAATGTTAGTTGCTAATAATAGTTTTAGAGATCATATGATACAATATTTTTTAAAAACCGGAATTAGTAGTGCTTTGTTATCTATTGCTTTATAACAAATGACCCTGAACTTAGTTTCTTAGAAATAATTTGTTATTGTTTATAATCCTGTGGTTTTTCAGATGACAGTTCTTCTATGGCATATCTGAAGTTGTTTGTGTGGCTTCAGTCAGTTGAGGCCGTGGCTGGAGTGTACAAGATTGCTTCTCATCCTTCAGAAACTTTCCACATGGCCTCTCACCATGCAGTATCCGAGGCTGGGCTTCTTACAGCATGGCTGCTGGCTCTTAGAGGAGCATTCCAAGACATTCCCCAATGAAGCAGTGCCCATCAAGCCTCTGCTTATAGCATGCCTTAATGTCCCAATGTCTAAAGCAGTAGGGGGCCCAGCCCAGAGTCTGTGTGAGAGGGGATTCCACAAATGTTTGAACACCAGGAATTAGAATTCACTGGGGCCCCAAGTGTAGCATCTCCGTCCAGTGGTAGAAAGCATCTTAAGATAGTAACTGGTCAACCTGACCTGGGATGATGTGCCACTGCGATGCAAGATGGTGCTTTTCCAAATTTAATGTGCACCAGAACCACTTGGGTACTGTTTAAAATGCCTGTCCCTGGGCCCTAGCTTTAGAGTTTTTGTTTCAGTAAGTCTAGAGTAGGGCTCAGGTTGTCCTGACTCATGAGAATCACTTTTTGTTTTTATTTATTTATTTGTTTGTTGTAGATGGACACACTGCCTTTATTTTATTTATTCATTTATTTATTTTTATGTGGTGCTGAGGATCAAACCCAGTGCCTGAAATGTGCCAGGCAAGTGCTCTACCACTGAGCCACAACCCAGCCCAAGAATCACTTTTCAGAACATTGAAAGGCAGGGAACACCTTCACTTCTTCTGGTACTGTGCTTTTATCAGAGGCAAGCCTTTTGAAATTTAATACCTAAGGGAAGATTGCTAGTTTATTCTCTGAGGTAGATTAATGAGTCATGGGTGTGGTTAGGAAAGAGTCTACTTTTGGTTTGCAGTTGCTCCTGTGACTCAGAGGTAGTCCTCTGTGCTGAATTTTAGGTAGATGAGAATTTCTTAGAGATGGAAATTTTGGGTGTCCAGGACATTCTTCTCTACCAAAGTAGCTTCTTGAATATGTATCAGCTTCTGTGCAGTATCAACTTAATGAAAATAGCAGTAAGGTTTGCTTTGTAGCTAGGTGAGTCTCTTAGATTGACATTTCTATTAAGATTAGAACATAATCTGGTTTTATGTAAAGAAATAGACTGGTAGAGATTAACGTCACGAAAGGTCCTGCTAAAATAGGCATTTTAAGGTACACTAGGCATACTGAAGGTCATGGTTTTAAGCTTTAATAACTTCAGAAGTATCAATGCTACAAATACATATCATGGGTAAAAGTAACAATTTGCATTTCTTTTTACATACATAGTTTTTATATTTTGAATAATCAAGTTTTTCAGGAAACATTTGTGAAAAGAAATTTAAACAATTCCTGTTTTCCTGTGTATTTTTTAAAGTTTTAGCAGTCACCATTTAGGGAATGAGGCTGTTGAAGCAACCTGCCACACATGCCCTTGATATGCTAGATTCTAGGTATGCCCAGAGACTTTAGGAGGAAGAGAATTACTGCCAGCTACGTTCGGAGCTTGATGCCCTCGTTTATTTTCGTGTCCTTGTCTGCTGGAGGACTCTGTCATTTTAGAACTCATGTTAATGACACTGAGCATAGCTAGACATGACCTAGACTGGAAGAAAACATAATCTCAAAGATTATGTAGCAAATATAGGGTCTCATTCCTCTCTGTGGCACTGGTGTCCTGACCCCTCCTTTGCAGCAGTGCCTTGTCATTCATTACACAGTGACAGAAGAAAGACAGAGTTTTTTCCTCCCGTACTCTAGTCTGTTCTTCAGGATGCTTCCTCTTTCTTCCAACCAGGAACTGGACTGGTCCCTACAGAGCTGGAAATCCAGGGATTTAGGGAACATGTTGTTTGTTTGCCAGGAAATGTTTAAAAAAGAAAAATCTGAGGAAGCATGAGCTCATACTTTAAGACTTTAGAAGATAATTCATGTTACATGGGAGATTGTAAATGCCGAAAATATAACAATATAATTTAAATTGGTTCTTATGAGGAGGAAAGAGGAAAAAAAGATTGTACCTTATAGAAAGGTATCTGAAAACCTGGGATTTCCAAATGACTTGTTGACAGGAGGAGTTGACACTTGTGAAAATGTTGGACATGAGTGCTATCCTTGTTTCTTTCTCTTTTTTCCCCTTTTCTTTTTTAAATTAATTTAAAAATTCTAATTAGTTGTACATGACAGTAGACTGCATTTATATGTTTCCTGAGTGGATTAATAAGCAGCACTCTTCTTTGCTTTTCGACACTCTCAGATATTTTTTTACTCCACAAAACCGTGGTTCAAAGCACTTACTTATTTTGGTCGTTAATTCATTTCTAATTCATTCATGTCACCAACTTGCATCTACTGCATCTCTGTGTTGACACGCAGCATGTACATGGGGGCTTCTGTGTGTGCAGAATGGGGAATGGGTTACTCATCCCAGTTATTTCTCTAGAGATCTTTCATGGTAGGCATTGTGGAATACCCTGGTTTTCATACGGGTGGTTTGCAGTATTCCTTAGGATTTCAATTTAAGCAAATTGGAATGAATTAGGGTGATTCTGAAGTATTTAAAATAAATCTTGAATTTTTTTTCATAAGATTTGTGCCACAGACTCTCTATGCTGTTTTCCTTATTCTTTATAATATCCACAATGTAAATGTGAAAAACTTTAAGCACAATTTTATTTAAGCATTGGATTCCATCAGAAGATGAAATTTCAAATATTGTTTTTACAGGGTTTTGCTTTTTTCGTAATTTTTACTTATCTGATTGCTATTAATGATTCAAAACACATGCCTCAAATTTTTCACAACTGTGATGTGAGGATAAATTAGGTAATGTAAAAAAACTAATTTGGGTTCTTTAGGAAAAGTCATCACTCTAAGGAGAACACCTTATACTGATGTATATAAATAAAATTGAGAATTTTGCTTGAGAACTGTGTTCTTTAGACACTCAAACTACCAGAATGCTCCTATTAAGAAATAATGACACCAAAGAAGTAGGGGGGTGGATAGTGCTAAGTTTAGCCAGGAATTTGTCTCAGTGTCTGCATTTTTGGGGGTGGTGGTGGTTCTTGTATTAATAGAACATATATAGTAGAAAATTTAGAAATTATAGACAATGTATATTTAATGATCACTTCTATCCAGAAATTCTAATTACTTTCTCTTTTTTTCTGGATTAGGAACATTTTTCCACATATTTAATTGGTGTATTATAGTTGTACATAATGGTAGGATTTATTGTTACATATATGTGCATTCATACCACTTAGCAGTATAATTTGGCCAGTATCATTCTCCAGTACTTTCCCTTTCCTTCCCGTCCTTCCTCCCCCTCGTCTCTTTCCTCTACTCTTTTGGTCTCCCTCTGATTTTCATGAGATCCCCTGAACCTTTATTTTCCTTTTTCCTCTTTAGCTTCCACATAAGAAAGAAAACACATGATCCTTGACTTTCTGACTTTGATTTACTTTGCTTAACATAATGTTCTCAAGTTCCATCCATTTTCCTACAAATGACACAATTTCATTTTTCTTTATGACTGAATAAAATTTCATTGTGTGTATGTATACCACATTTTCTTTATCCCTTCATCCACTGACGGACACCTAGGCTGGTTCATAGTTTAGCTATTGTGAATTGTGCTGCTATAACCGTGAATATCCATGTATCACTTCTAATTATTTTCAAATGTAATTTTCTTGATTGTCAAACAAACCAAGCATAGCCACATAGATAAATATCGTAATCTTGGAGTAAAATTGGCAAGATATAAAGCATAAGATGACACGATTCTTTTCATATAAATAAGGGCAAATATTAGTATATTTCAAGAATGCATACATAGGTGGTAAAATATAAAGAAAAGGTTATTCCAAAGACAGGCAGTAACCTCCTCTGTAGAGAAGAAAGGTAGTAATTTTTGGGGGGTGGGCGTGGGCAGAGGGCTCCTGAAGAGGACTTGTGTTGTAGATGGTGGTTGCCACAGATGTTCACTTGACAACTATTAAACGTAGCTTATCTGTTATATATGTTATCATTATAAAAGTATATATATTATTATTTATTTTCAATGACTATATAGAAATTGAGTAGGGCATAGACAGTATAGTCTTATTGATTAAAAAGAAAAGGCCATGTCTTGCTAGGTGTGGTGGCACACAACTCTATTCCCAGTAACTTGGGAGGCTGAGACAGGAGGATTGCAAGTTCAAGGTCAGCCTCAGCAACTTAGAAAGCAACTTAGCAAGACCCTGTCTCAAAACAAAAATAAAATGGGCTGGGAGGTGGCTCAGTGGTGAAGTGCCCCTGGGTTCAATCCCTAGTACCAGAGAAAAGAAAAAAGAGAAAGGCCTTTTCTCTATATTTGTATAGCTTTTGAATAGTTCTAGAAGAGCCTGTAAGAAATGACTAACAGTGATTGCCTTTATGAAGGATTGAGATTCTGAGAAGGGAGGGAAATTGACTTTCATAATGCATCTTTTCATTTTGTGTTTCTGGTTTACAGTGGTCTACAAAATTAAATGTTAAAGAATAGGAAAGATTAAGAAAACAATTTAAAATTCAAGGATTCTGCACCTTCATGATTTCTTTATAATTATATAGCTTTGGTGTTTTAGGATTAAGACTGTGATTCAAAATTTAAAATCATGGGCTTTTCGGATCATATATCTTTTTTCATTGCTGGGGCAGTGGTCCTTATGCAGTATACTGTGCTGTTCCCAGAGATGGTGCTCACAGAAATGGTTCACACTTTAGTGTGCAACAGTTGGATAACCTGGAGGACTTCTCAGTAGATTTCTGGACCCACCTCCTGATGTGTACTTACTACTTCAGGTTTAAACCCAAAGAAATTGAATTTCTAGTGAATTCCCAGGTCATACTAAAGCTGTATATGCTGGGACCATACCTAGAGACTACTGGACAGCACCGCTACCTTCTGTATCAGCCTGTTGGGGGCTAGCAGAGCAGAAGTGCAGGCCCGGGCCCAGTGTGTGCTTCCAGCACACAAGGAGCAAGAATTACATGATTTGTGGGCAAGGATATGGCATTAAGTCTATTTTTAAGCCCCTTTATGAATAGCTACATAGGTCTTGCCAAGGCTTAGGAAATCAGACAGAGCCATTTAAAACAAAGAAGAAACAGCAGGGTATGGTGGTGCTTACATGTAATCCCAGTGGCTCGGGAGGCTGAGGCAGGAGGATCGGGAGTTCAAAGCCAGATTTAGCAAAAGGAAGGCATTAAGCAACTCAGTGAGACCCTGTCTCTAAATAAAATACAAAATAGGGCTGGGATGTGGCTCAGTGGTCAAGTGTCCCTGAGTTCAGTCACCAATATCCAAAAACAAACAAAACAAAACAAAACAAAACAAAACAAAGAGAAGAACCAGTGTTCTTGAAAGATGGTGCCTAAATTTGTGGATCTCCTTAACTGTGACTCTAGAGAACTGGAATAAACAAAGATCAGTGTATCCATTTAAAAAATATACAAAAGACTTTCTAGCTTTGAGAAGCTTTTTCTTTTTAAAAGGAGAGAACAGAATTAATTTTAGGTAAAAAAAAAAAATTGTGTGTGTGTGTGTGTAAATATGTATGTAATATGTATATAGTTGGTATTGTTCATGTTAGAGTTAATGGTTCCGGTGTTCTTATTGTACTTGCCTCCAAAACTAACACATTTCCATCCATGAGTCTATATAATTATGGCATCTACATGATTTCATTTGTAAAGGTCTCCTAAAAACTTGAAGTCCTTTTTTAACTATTCTTGCACTGGCCCCAGAGGTGCTCTCCTTTTAAAATTAGGAAGGACCTCCTCCCATACACAAGGTGGCAGTATCTTGTGGCATGAAACTTAGCTTTGCTTTGTGATTGGGTGGCTAACTTGTTTTCTGGAGCAGCCTGACTGACTTTGGAGTTGTAATGATCATTTGCCCAATCTTACATAGTTTCCAGTTTCTGGCTCGCCAACCCAGTACCCTACTTTGTTTTTCCCTGAGTTTCCCTTGTTTTAAACCATTCTCTTATTTCAGCAGGTAACTCTCTTAGCTGCTTTTGCTATGCTGAGCCTATCCTTGTCTTCACAGTAAGGAGTGGTTTTTGCCCTTTCCTGAAAGTCTTAGTTCCTGTAGGTCTTCTCTTTTGGTCTCCTATTGGAGTAGACCTTGCCTTTATGGTTTTCTATTCATTTAGTTACATTTTGATGATTTCCAGTACATAGAGTCACTATATGGTGGGTACATCTATAAAAGTCTTATATTAGATACTCCTTTTTACTACCTTGCAAAGAATTTATGGACTATTTTGTTAGGAAATTGATAGGGAAAAATGGGTATTTTAGATCTGGGTGTGTGTAATTAAAATGGAGGATCAGAAATGGTACTTTTTGAATTCGGTCTTTTTTATAGGCCTACTTGATATCAGAGTGGATTTTATGATCAGCTGATGGATTAATTTGAGATTCTAAGTGCATTGCTAAGTTCTCAATTTAATACTTCAGCTGAATCCATACTCTCTATGGCACTAACAATGTAATTGTACAATTTTTTTTTCTTGCTTCCAAGACACAAAACTATGAAAGACATTTACAGTCTGCTATAGTTTAGATCTCAAGTGTACATGGGCCATGTGTTAAAGGCTTTATCCTCAGCTTGGCCCTTTTGGGGGATGGTAGAAACTTTAAGAGGTTGGGCATAGTGGGAGTTCTTTAGGCCTTTGGGCACATGCCCTTAATGGATTAAATAATGGGCCTCCTACCTGGTCTTTTCTCATTTGCTGCCTGGCCATGACATGAATAGGTTTGCTCTGCCAGACATTCCCATCATGACTGCTGCCTTACCTGCAGCCTAAAAACAAGGAGCCAGTCATTATGGACTGAAACCTCCAAAACTGTAAGCCAAGATAAGCCTTTTCTCTTTATAAGTTGTTTTTTCAGGCATTAATAATATTTACAGTGATAGAAAGGTAACATGCAAACCAGTCTGTGTTTCTCTGTACATTCAATTTAAAAACACTGGAAAATTATTAGTGAAATGGTATTGCCTAGTTACACATTACTGTCTGGGAGACAGAAAACTTTTCCACCTGGCTTTTATGCCTAACATTATTTTCTATGCATATTTGTTTGGGTTGAACTTAGTAATACTTGTGATTTCTTTTTTACTTTGGCATTGAAAATGAATTTAAACTCTTAAAATCTCTAGCTTTGATTTGGGTTTATACCAATCATATTTTAAAGACACATTAGCCCTATTTTTTAGTTAAAATAGGGGCTGGGAATATAGCTCAGTTGGTATAGTGCTTGCTTTACAAGCACAAGGCCCTGAGTTCAATCCCCAGCACCGCAAAAAAAAAAAAAAAAAAAAGGACTGACTTTAGTTAAAATACCTTTTAATTTTGTTTCACTAGATTTAACTTTTTTAAAAAATCACATTTCTCCAATATGATTTAAATTGGCTGTTAGTATTTAACATAAGTATTTATGTAACAATTTTGTTACTTCAGGCACTCTTGGCTAAATCAGGATTAAAACTTTTTTCACAAGTTCTTGCACATATAAAACTTAAAATTTCTTTGTGGACATCTTTCTGCTTCTCATCCTTCATTTTTACTTCTCTCCTGTTCATTATCTGGGTTGTGGAGTGAAGCATCCAGGTGATAGTGAATTGTCTTGTACAGTAGCCAGGCTGCTTCTCTGAATTTCAGTTTTACCAACTGTTTTGCTCATCAAAGTATTCATTTCATGGGCTGTCATTCTTGTGACTAGGGCTTTGTTGTCATCTGTATCCTGCTGTTGCAGGATAGGAGGAGGTTAACTCTGACAATCAAGGTGTTTTCAGGCTTTCCCACAGTATGTGGGCATATTTATTGGCAGCAGCTTTGCTTTGAGGTTTGCAGGTAACTGAAGATATAGTATAACACCCAGAGAAAATCTCAAGACTCCAGGCAAGACTTTAACATCAGATTACATTAGTTCACATAAATTTTGATGTAGAGACTTTTGGAAATACAAAACTCTTAGATTATTAGCTATATAAATCACTTTTGTCATTTTTAAAAGTATTATCCATCTAATTTGTTAAATTTTCTCTTAATGTTCTCTCTATAAAACATTTTTCTTAAACTATTAATAAATAGTAAACTGTTATTTTTTCCTCTCTTCTATCAAATCTGATAAGCATCAAAGTGATTAGTGACAGAAGTCTTCAATTCTGAATTATCAGTAAGTTGGGGGTAATGATCCTCTAATTCAAAATTCACTGCATAAGTATTCTCTATTATTCTCTTATGGATTTTATGGTATATATTCAGAAGATCTAAAAAGATAAATGTCATGCATGTATATATACCCATATAAATCTATGTATATTTTAATATACATGGATAACTTAACTGAATGACATTTAAGAGCCAATTTAAATATTTTGATTATTCCATTATATAACATAACCTCAGGCTCTGGGGCAAACAGAATCCTTGAGGTTAAAGCTGTTTTCACAATTATTTTAGTTAGATTTTTATTGCTGTGACCAGAGTTTCTGACCAGAACAACCTATAGGAGGGAAGGTTTATTCTGGCTCATGGTTTCAGAGATTCAGTCCATGGTGGTCAGCTCCATTGCTCTGTGCCTGAGGTGAGGCAGAACATCAAGGTGGAAGGTTGTGGCAGAAAAAAGCTGCTCTCTTAATGGCAGCCAGGAAGTGGAGAGAGATCACGAGGAACCAAAGAGAAGAATACAATCCCCCAGGTATACCCCTAGTGACCTACTTCCTCCAGCCAGTTACCATATAGTAGTCCATTCAAATTCATCAAAAGGATTAATCCACTTATGAGATTACAGCTCTCATCAGTGCCTAACAGTCCCACCTATGAACCTTCCAACATTGGGAACCATACTTTCAAAGCATGAGCTTTAGCTCCAACCATAGCACCTACCCACCCACCCACCCTTCCTCCCTCCCTTCCTTTTCCTCCCTCCCTCCCTTCCAAGGGCTGTGGTTCCTGAACTTTAGTGGGCAGATCACGTGGAGGGCCTATTTAAACAATGATTTTTTTTTTTTCTTCCATTCCCAGGATTTCTAGGGTTAGTCCTGAGAATTTGCATTTCTAACAATTTCCCAAATAATGTTGATGCTGCTGGTTTGGGGATTATTCTTAGATAATCATTAAGGAATGAAATACATATCCTTAGTTTTCACAATTTTATTTAGAGTTAATAATGTTATATGACTTCACTTAAAAAGTACAGAAACTTTTCAGTTGTGTAGGTCCACTTACCATCTTTCTACCTAGGCTCATGCTGTATTTCTGATGTGTATTATAAATACAGAAGTTTTGAAATCTACAGTAAAATGTTAAATTTTTTACTTTTATCAGGCATATATTTTTTCAAGAAATTAAGAGGAAAAATAGTTTTTTGTATTATCTATATGTTTACCTTTATACCAGTATTTCTTCCTGAAGATCCTGTTTCCCATCTTATTTCATTTCCCTAAAGTTGGAATAGTTTCCTTTACCATTTCTTATAGTACAGGTTTGCTGGCAACAGATATCTTTGGCTTTCTTTATCTGAAAATGTCTTTATTTTACTATCATTCTTGAATGATTTTGTACTGATAGAATTTCAAGTTGACAGTTTTAAGCTCTTCTTTCTTTAGTACATTTAAAAGTTGAGTTATACACTGGTCTGCATTGTTTCTGATATGAAGTCAGTAGTCACTGAAGTTGTCGTTCCCCATGTGTTATCATCGCAACTCTAATCCATCTGCATCTTCATTCTCTCTCTCTAACTCTATTGGAATGCAATCCCATGTCACCCAGTTTTCTATATGGAGTTTATTCAGTTTTTCAGCCATTGGTCAGGTTTCTACTGTACAATTGCTTATGTAGCACAACTTGTCTTTCTATCTAAAATTTTAAATTCACTGTTTTTTCCATTATTAATTTGGTTTAATTAGTTTTCTTCTTAAAGGTGCTAATATTCTTCTAGTCTCTTAGATTCAAGATCTTTTATTTTATTTAGTTTTGTGGTGCTGGGGATTGAACTAAGGGCCTTGTGCATGATAGGCAAGTGCTCTACCACTAAGCTACACACCCCCGGCGCTGGACTCAAAGTCCCAAGTTCATTTTTAACCCTTCTTTCAGCCTTACCTTCTATGGAGTTTAGTACTATTACTGAGTGTTTGGAAACGTCTTCTATTCACTTCTTTTTTGACTGCTGCCATCTAAGCATTAGAGTCCAAAATAAGACAAAATATTTAAAGATATATTGGCTGATTTTTTTTTCCCAGTCAGCATACTATATGATTTCAAAAGTGCTATCGTTTGGATATGAGGTGTTTTTCAAAAGCTCCTGTGTTAATGCAGGAATATCAGAGGTAAAATTATTAGATTATGAGCACTATAGCCTCATCAATCCCTCCTAGTTTGAATGGACTGAGTGGGTGGTAACTGTAGGCAGGTAGAGCATGTCTGGAGGAGGTGAGTCACTGAGAATGTGCCCTGGAAGGGTTCACCTTCCTGTGATCCCTTTCCCTCTCTCAGCTTCTTGGCCACCATGAATAGAGCAGCTTCTCTCTGCCATACTCTTCTGCCATGATGTTCTATCTCACCTTTGACCCAGAATAGTGGACTCAGCCAACCACCATGAGCTAATAGATCCTCCTCTGTCTTTTTCTCATTCCTGAGCCTGCTACAATTGAAATGGCACTACTTGACTATAGTAAAATAGCAACTGAAACACACATTAAGACACCAAGTACTGCTAGGCAGTCGGGGTTTGTAGATGAGCATTCAGTTGACCAGAATGTGGGAGGGGTGTATGTGTGTGTCAGAGAGAGACAGAGAGAGACAGACAGACAGACAGACAGAGACAGAAAGAGTTATAGTTGACTTGAAAATAAGAAACTTAGAAGATTTGTATAAGAAACAAATGGAATCTTAAAATCATTCCCATGGCCCTAGAGTCTATAGATCCCATTATAAAAACCACAAATTCCTTATGTTGGCATCTGAGGCCTTCATCAACCTGGCTCAGTCCCCTTCCTTTCCAGCTTTGTTTTTCTTTTCTGCGTTCTTTGATATGAGCATGCTCACACATTCCCGGACGTATGCCTTCTTCTGCTGTGGAAGCCCATTGTCGGTGGTCTGTAGCCTTTAAGGACCATTCATGCTATCATTATCCCTTTAAGTCTCTGCTCACCTTTTCAGTGATAATTTTTTTCTCCTTCTTTGAATGATTAGGGGGATTTCCTTTTGTATCCAGTATTTTGGAATTTCATTTTTTGTAATGTATTTTTAAATCATTTGATTTTCATGTTCTTTATAGCACTAGACTTTTAGGGCCTTGAAGGAAAAATAGTATCTGAAAATTCTTTCTTGCATAATCCTTAGGACCATTGTTGATATTCTTAAAGCATTTACTCTGGGAATCAAATAATTAAATATAATGCCTTAGCATTAGTACAGATTTAGTTTTTTGGAAAAATATGTGTTTTCATTTTATAGAGTATAAGCAAAATATGTTGATGTAGAAAATTTGTATTTCTGAGAAACTAAAACGCTTTACAGATTTTGGGAGTTTTTTGCATCTATTTGTTCTTCATTTTCAGGACTGTTGGGAAAGATCCTGATAGCTATTCGAGATGCATGTTTTGAAATCTCAGCTATTCAGATGGTAGGTAATCTGAAGTGAACCCTAATATATTTAAGGATTTTAGAAAATAATATTTAACATTTTCAATTTATGTTCTGTGTGCACTTGTAAACTCAGTGCATTCAAAAGATATTTTCTGAACTCAATAACCTTACAATAAAAAAGTTTTTTAAAGAGAAAGTATCAGTTGTTTGTAAAGTCATTAATCAAAACTTGGAAGTAGATGAGAAATTGTGAAATCTTACCTAGGATATTAAGAATTCATAGCCACATTCTAAAAGTGTTGATTGGTGATGTATTAAGTGATTGTAGGAACTCCACCTACTTTAAAAGTAGTAACTATAGGAATTTTAGCTTTAAATATTGACCTACCTCCAAGCCTACAACGTAGCATAGTGATTGTCCGTAATACTCAATGAAAATAGCAAGAAATAAAGTGTTAATTGAACCTATGATGGAGGCCTGGGAGTGTAGTGGCAAGTACAGTTTTTGACTTTTGGAACCAGAAAGATCTATTTCTGAATCTGGGTTCAGCTGCTTTCTAGGTCTGAGACACTGGCCACAGGTCAAGCATTCTATCCCTAACTTTCTCATCTGGGCAGTGAAAATATTATTTGTCCGAATGGGTTATTCTGAAAATTAAATGAAAAACTATACCCAGTGCCTTGTAGAGGTTATAGCTCAAATTCCTGAGTGTTTTACAGGTTATATCTTCTCTTATTATTTCGTTGCATTAATGAAAATTGTGTGAATGTAAGATAAAACACTGATAGCAAACAATTCCCTTCCTGTAATGGTAGTGTTACTTATGATGATAAATACTTTCAAGTTGAAGAATTGTTTCTGTAGGAAGAAATTTCTCAGTAATCTTTAATCTTGGCAACAACAGAGAAATGAATTAAGGGGGAAAATAAAATGAAAATTCAGAGGCAATTTTTTAAAAATTAGGGTTTTAGTTCTTGAGACCTGGAGTATAATGAAGTTTTACTACTGGCTACATTTAAGTCCAGCCTGCCTAGGAATGAGTTGTTATGGACCTTGTAAACATACCCTTACTCATGATGTTATGAAGGGAGGTAGCAAGTCCAAATGATGAGTGTAAGTTCTTTGTTAGAAACCCGACTAGGGACTTCTCTGAATTCTTTGGAGAAAAATGATATGTTTTTCATTTCCTCCACAAAATGTAATGTACATTTCTTGTACCTCTGACCTACCAACAAACAACATTACATTGCATAAGTCCTTCCTTACCAAGAAGGAGGTTTTATTCAGAGAGATGAAAGGTAGCAGATAAGAGCATGATCAGTGGGATGAGACTGCTGGAAACAAAATGCCAATCTGGGAAGGATTCATTGCGCCTCAGATAAGTAACCTTATCTGAAAATTTGGGCTATTAACACTAACTATGCCATAAAATTGTGAGAATTAAATTAGATGATGCTTGTGCAGATCCTAGTAGTGCATGACACATTAAGTACACAAAGGTTACCCATTGCTATTCTGCAGGGGATCTTTAATAGCACTTTTTTATTAAAGAGGAAATTATTCAAGATTTCCATTTTGATGGAAAATATCATGCTAAGTGAAATTAGCCAAACTCAGAAACTCAAAGGGCAAATGTTTTCTCTCATTTGTGGAGGCTAGAGACAAGGGAAGAGGGAGGGAAGGATAGGCTAACATAAAGAAGCAGTCAAATATAAATTAATAGACAAATGGAAGGGAGTCTAGTAGAGTAGAAGGAGAATGGGATGGGGAGGAAGGGTGATGGCAGGGAAAAGGGGGGGTCATGAACTGAAACCAATTTCCATGTGTGTATGAGTTATTTGGGATGAACCCAACTACTATGTATATCTATAAAGCTCTAATTAAAAAACAAAACAAAACAAAAAGCACACGCATGTTACTTCTGACAACAGCAGTGCTGGACCTAGAAAAAAAAGTAAACCGTAAAAGGATTGAAGAGGATCCTTGGAGAGAAGGGAAGGGAGGTGGCAAATGGAGGTGCTGAACTGGAGCAGGTTGAGTCCCATACTTTTGTGATTATGTCAGGTTTTATCCTGGTGTTGTATGTAACCAAAAAGAATTAAAAATAAGTAAATAAAAATAAATTTTAAAAGGAATCAGTAAAAAAGATTTGAAGTAAAGACAGTATCTAAGGGATAATAAGTTGGTGAGTGCTAAGAATGGCTCATTTATTTTTCTTTTGTTGGTTGGTTTATGGTTTTGTTTTATTTTTTAATCTAGTTCAATATGGATCGAGTTAATGTTGAAGAATTCTATGAAGTTTATAAAGGTGTAGTAAGTGAGTATAATGTAAGTATTGAAGTAAATTTAAAGCAAAACCATTTGGATGTCTCAGGTCTTGGAAATCTCATTATAATTTATAATCATTGAAAGTATTCTTTAAATTTTGATTTGCAACACATATGTATGAGAAGGGCTAATGTCCAAAATACATCAGGAACTCAAGCAATAGCTCTGTTGAAAACAAAATGCCTAATTTAAAAATGGACAAAGAATCTGAACAGATATTTCTCAAAAAAGAGATATGATCGGCCAACAGATATATGAAAAAAGGTTCAACATTTCTGATAATCAAGGAAAAATCAAAAGCTGCAATGAGATATCACCTCATGCTTGTTATAATGGCTACTATCAAAAAGACTAGTGATAACAAATCCATTTGACTAAAAACAGTGAAGAAACTAGGGAGAAAAGGAATTTACCTCAACATTATAAAGGCTATAAATGGCAAGTCCAAGGTCAACATCGTACTGAACAAAGAAAAACTGAAAACATTTTATTTAAAATCAGGAACAAGATAAGGATATCTGTTCTCACCACTTCTATGCAATATAGTTCTTGAAACTCTATCCAGAGTAGTCAGGTAAGAGAAGGAAATTGTAGGTTACAGAAAGGAAAATAAGAAGTCAAACAATGTTTGTTAATGACATGGTCCTATATCTAGAAGACCAGAAGTCTTCTAGAGCTAATAAGTTCAACAAAGTAGCAGGATACAAGACCAAAATAAAAAAAAATAGTTTTTCTGTATTTTAATAATGAATCTACTGAGAAAGAAATCAGGAGAGCTGTTCCATTCACAGTAGCCAAAAAACAATAAAATAGTTGGGAATAAATCTAACAAAGGAGGTAAAAGACCTCTACAATGAAAATTATAGAACACTGAAGAAAAAAATTAAGAAGATCTCAGAAGATGGAAAACCTCCCATGTTTGTGGATATGCAGAACTAATTTTGTTAAAATGGCCATACCATCCAAAGCAACATATAGATTCAATACAGACACCATCAAAATACCAATGACATTCTTAATAGAATGTCCTAAAATTCATATAGAAGAATAAAAGACTCAGAATAGCCAAAACAATGTTAAGCAATAAGAGGGATCTGGATGCATCACAATATCTGTTCTCAAATGATGCTACAGAACTATAAGAAACAGCATAGTATTGGCATAAAAACAGACATGAAGACCAATGGAAGAGTAGAAGACACAGATACAAACCCATACAGATGCAGTCATTTGGTACTTGATAGAAGTGCCAAAAACATGTTGGAGAAAAGAGCCTTTTTAACACATGGTGCTGGCAAAACTGGATAACCATATGTAGAAGAATGAAACTAGATGCCTATCTCTCACCATGCACAAAAATCAACTCATAGTAGAATCAAAGACCTAGGAATTCGATCAGGAATACAACTTCTAGAAAAAAAGCAGGCTTAATACTCAGAAATATTGGCACAGGCGCTGACTTCCTTGATAAGACTCCAAAAGCTAAAGAAATAAAACCAAGATTCAACAAATGGGATGGCATCAAATAAAAAGTTCTGCACAGCAAAGGAAGAAATTAATAGGGAATTAATATTCAGAATATATAAAGAACTCAAAAAACACCAAAAAAAAAGAAAAACCCCAAAACAAATAACCCAGTCAATAAATGGGCAAATGAACTAAACAGATATTTCTCAGAAGAAATACAAATGGCCCACAAATATATGAAACATCTTTAACAACATCTTTAGCAATCAGGGAAATGCAAATCAAAACTACACTGAGATTTCATCTCACTCCAGTTAGAATGGTAGTCATCAAGAATGACAGTAACAATAAATACCATCAAGGATGTAGGGGGGAGATTTGCATGGTTGGTGGGACTACACATTAGTCCAACCACTTTGGAAAGTAGTAGGGAGATTCCTCAAAAGACTAGGAATGAAACCATCATGTGACCCAGCTGTCCCACACCTTGACATATATCCAAAAGAACTAAAATCAGGACACAACAGTGACCCAGACATATCAGTGTTTATAGAAGCACAATTCACAATAGTCAAATTATGGAACCAGCCCTGGTGCCCATCAACAGACAAATGGATAAAGAAAATGTGGTGTATATATACAATAGAGTTTTACTCAGCCAAAAGAAGATTATGTCACTTGTTGGTAAATGGATGATACTGGAGAATATCATGTTGAGTGAAATAAGCCAGACTCAGAAAGTGAAGTGTCAAATGTTTTTAATCATATGTGGAAACCGGAGAAAAATAAGGAATTGTTTTTAAAAGAGAGACTTATGAAAACACAGGGGGAAAAAAAATGGAGTAGTGGAGGAGATTGAGGGGGAGAAGGAGGGATGGGAAAATGGAGAAACTGCTCAGTGAACCAAATTGTTATGTGCATGTATGAACATAAATATATGCATGCATGCACACACACATACATACTGTGGTTATTAGTAATGTGTATTTCAACATTACTAAAGTAGATTTTTAACATTCTTATGAAGTAATAAATTGCTGAGGGGATAGATATGCTAATTAGCTTGATTGAATCTCTATTATCTCTGTACATAAATAAAAAAATTATACCCCATTTATATAAACAGCCATTTGCAAATTAAAAATTTCTAAAAAATTATTCCTTAAAGCATTCTTACTGCTAGAGGCAAGTTGATCATACCCATTAACTGAGACATTCTTAACTCAGATCTAGTAGAAAATGCAGTATTATTTCATTTATGAAGCAAAACTTTATAGGAGGAATGCAAAAAATAAAAACTAAAAAAAAAGGCATCACCACACCAAGACAAATGTCTTTGGGATTGTAATACATTTTGACTTTTTCTTTGAATATTCTCAGAGTGGAAGACTTGTCTGAAAGCTTTAGAAAGTTGCAACTAAATAGTTCTTCACATTATAATGTAGCTCTGCAGAGGTACTTAATGGCTACTTGAAAGATAGAAATGCAGATGGAATCAAGTGAATAATGATAAACAGGAAGTTATTCAGAGGACAATGAAATGCATTCTTACAAATGACCATAATCAAGCAAGTCAAATCTTTCCCCTTAATTCAACACTAGTAGATGCTTCAAAGATGTTGGTTTCCCTTCTTATCAGTTTTCTCAGATACATTTGTGCTGGTGCCTTGCTCATCACCCAAGTTCTTTTCTAGGGAGTCTTTTATTTTTGCCACACAGGCAGTGTGATACATAAGAAAGCACACCGTTTGCATTCATGGAGCTGGAGTCTTGGTGAGGACCAACATGAATCAAGTCAGGGTAGGTAGGTCAGCAAAGCATGAAAAGGAGCAGATTTGTCCTTTTTTATTTAGAAAATCTGCTTCTTAATAAAAGCTAGATGATTTAAATTTTTGAGTCTACCTTTTGAGTGTTATGCTTTTGGTGGAGTTCTTAGCTCAACATGTTTTTCTTTGCATTTGTGCATTTTGAATAGCCCTGCATATCTGTCTTTTAATGGCATCTATGACTTACACTAAAAGAAAGCAAAGTGAGGGAGACTGAACCTAAGACTCAGAAGAGAAGAGAGAAGAAGAAGGAAAGGCAGGCAGGCAGGATTTGGTTCTCTTTTGGAACATATGTTTATGCCTTTTGCTCCTACGGAGAACTTGGCCTTGATGTTTGTGTGTAGGCAGTACTTTACTGTCATGAATCAGAAGATCAAACTCAGCGTGCTTTTGTATAAGAAGTCAATGACGTATGACAGTTTTTGAAATAACAAAGTGACTTTTGAACATATTTAGGGATTCTAATGAGTAGGGTTATGTGTACTGTATTAATTAAGAAGTTCTTTCCCTTCCCTTTTAACTTCTGTTAAGCAAGTTGGCAGTTTGGATTAGTACCAAACTATGCATCAGTTTTGTAATAAGTTACTTGATTCCCAGTATCATCAGAAGGCCTCCTCTCATCTCCTTCCCGGGTCTCTCTCAGCTCCTGAAATACTGAATCCTCATATATTCACCGCTGTTGTTCTGCCTCAGTCTTCATGCTTGTTTCCACTTGTGCCTGCTGCAGGGTCGGGGGAAGATCTGTTGGGTGCCGCAGGTCCGTGAGACACCCTTGGACTGTGCTGCGGGGTGCCACCTCCCCGCAGTCACCGTCCTCATCAGTGCCCCTGTCCCTTCTGGTGCTGCTGCCGTTATGCACTTTACTTCTTACAGTACACTCTTAATATTTTTTGCTTTAAATAATTACCTTTTGAAGCAACTAAAAAAAAGATAATGTGTTTTATGTTCACCTCTGTGTTCACCATGGTTTTGTGTGGATCTCTATTTTTGTCTGGCATGTTTTCCCCTCTTCCTGAAGACCTTCCTTTAACATTTCTAATGGCATAAAGCAGTTCGTGGTGAATCCTCCCAGCTCTTGTCTGTCTAGAAAAGCCTTTATTTTTCCTTTGTTTTTGAGATTTTAGGTTGGCAAGTGTGCTTCTTTCTTGTCGTGACTGTCCTTATCTGCTCCTCTGTTGTTTAACATGTCTTTTCTTCCCCAGCTGCTTTTAAGGTTTTTTGTTTGGGGCTAATATGATTATCATGTCTCTGTTGTACCTTTCTTTATATTTATTCTCATTGAGTTTTTTTTTTTATGTGTTTCAACAAAGTTGGAAAAATTTTAGCAATTCTTGAAATATTTTTCTGTCAACTTTTCTTTTAAGGACTCTAGTTACACATATACTAGATAGCTCAACATCCCACAGATCTTTTTATTTTTCATTTTATTCATTTTTCTTTATTTCCATGCTTGTTTTTGAACAGTTTCTGTTACCTGTTTTCAACTTCATTGTTTGTTCAGAATGTCTTATCCTGTTCAGCCCACGGGTGTTTTTTTGGTTTTGTTTTGTTCTAATAACATTTGCAGTGGGGCAACTGTGTGGCTGACTTTGTTTGTTGTCCTTCTCCTGAGGGCCATGGTCTGTGATACCTGTCATCCAGAATCTGAAAACTGTTGTTTCGTATATTTTGTCTAGTTTCTAGAAGTTTAAGGTGGGAAAATAAATCTGGTCCCTGTTATTCCTTGTTGCTAGAATGTGTTATGGTTTTTAAAAGGTTCTTCAGGAGAAACATTTTGTTTTTACATGTTAATTTGTCATCACTGGGTTCAAGGAGAGAGAAAGACCTTTGAAAGGAAGATATAATAGAAGATAATTTCAAATAAGGGAAGTGTCGAGTACCAGAGCAGTACATTAAAATGGTAGTAATGGCAGGAATGAAGATGAAGGAACATATCTAAAAATATTTTTGCAGGAAAAATGGTCAAAATTTGGGAACTGCTGGTATGCATAAAACAGATGGGAAAGAAGCCAGAGGTGACTTTTAACTCTGAAGGATTAGTGGAATAGTGGCACAATTAAAAGACAAGGGGTAAAATATTATTAAATTATATGATTCTTTTGTATTCTTTTATATTACACCTCATAGGAGATGGTGACCGAATTGTATTCTGGCCCTTGCGTAGCAATGGAGATTCAACAGAATAATTCTACGAAGACATTTCGAGAATTCTGTGGACCTGCAGATCCTGTAAGTTGTAACTGTTAATCTAGTTTGTGTGATTCATTCACTTAATATGTAAACAGATTTGATATTTTTTGTTTATTCTTTTATAAGTGATACAAAAGTGAATATATACAAATTTTTTACTCAATAGTATTTCAAATAACAACTTTATGTAATGTTCCAAGAAAAATAATTTTTACTAGCCTTGTGACAATATAGAATATACAGAAGCATTTATTCTGGCACTTTTTTATTGTTTCTTTTTGCTAAATTGTGTAATTTTGCAAACTTTATAATACAAATTAAGGTATTATCCTCTGACATATCAAAGACATAAATAGAACTCTAAATGTGAAGAATATTAGTATGGCGGCATCATATGAGATCCATAAGTAAATGTGAGCAATGGAGCTTGTCATTTGTCAGTGATCTCAGAGTACATACAGAGATTTCTCAGAGTGCTTAGACTTATAGAGAAACATACAGGTAAGGACCAAAATATTGACGTTCAGGAAAAACAGAAATATCAAAGTGTCATATAACAAAGGAGCCATTCCTGTGAACCGGAGATAGTGAGACTTTGTTAGAGAAGAGTGATGTAAATAGGGATTTCAAAGACAAATTAGGGAACAAAGAGAATGGGGAAAAGCTAATGCATGCACAAAGAAAGCAATGAAGAAATTTGTGAATTTTCTGTGCTGTGCTGGGAAATGAATACCTGAAGCACAAGGAAATATGTTTTTTTAAAATACAGGAAATAAAGTAGATAATGCTAGTAATGAGTGTGGAATGGGTAGCTTTAAAAACCAGAATAGGAATGTACATTCTGCATAATTTGAATCCCATGTGAGAGGAGATAGGATTGCTTCTATGCAGCTCCGTTTTGAGTATACTGACTTACTCCTTTGATGTAACAGGAGACTAGATGGGAAGAGGTTAAAGACAGAGGCTCTAGAAAGAATGCTCTGATTGCATCAGTAGAGAAAGTCAGCAGGGTCTCCTTCATGTCTTCTCTGGGAGAAAGAAAAGGAGGTACAAATAACGCATTGGTGGGAAAGTGTGGCAGTTATACCTGATTCTGCTGTGAGGACTTTGGAGAAGACAGTGGTGAAGCTGTTTACTAAGCACTAATCTTAAGATAGGAAGGGATACTTTTTGGTCTCAAGAGAAAGCTACTCAGTTGTTGCCATTCTTCTCAGTTTTAATTTATCTTTAATACACAGTGGGTATTCATTTTTAAGATAAAAAGTGTAAATGAACAGCTGACCAAGCAAGTAGGAATAAATTAAAGAAATGAAAAATAGAACAAAAAAGGAGATATTTATTCATTCTTTCAGTTTCTCCTTTGTTCAATAAATATTGTGGAACCTGTGCAGGTGTTTGTAAATGTAAAGATCGAAGCTTTAAGAGTTGACAGTCCACAAATGAGCACCATTCTAGTGTCTGGTGGTCTAGTGGTTGATTTTATGCACTGTGTCACTTGCATTGTTCGCAGTGTTATGGGAACTTGAATTATAGCACTTAGCTCAGCCTAAGGATGGGCGACAAGGGTCAGGGAGACTTCTTGAGGAGAATGACATCTGAGCTGAATTGTGAGGAGCGAGTGAGCGTAACTTGGTGTTGACAGTGGGAAATAATAGGATTATAGTGTCACTCTTGGGCTGTAGCAGGCTCTTAACCGTTGCTGGAGCTGAAGTACGGGCAGGGAATGACAGGATGCCTTAGTTGGGGAGAAGTTGGGGAGTGAGCGGGTGTGCAGTCGTAGACTCTGAAAAGAAAAACATGCTGGCTCTCTTACTTTCTAGAAGTTTATTCAGTGAACATTTACTGATTGAATATTATGTGCAAGGCTCACTGCTAGGTCGTGTGGTTGGGGCGTTGTTCCTTATGGATCGTAATCTCATGAGAGCTTAATTTGGAAACTTGCAGGCCATGAATCTTGCTTCATTAAGCATGGTTGGAATTATTCTACTGTGGGTTTTTGTTTTTGTTTTTTTCATTTTTGTTGCTTATGAGCCTTGCATAGAATTATAGAAAGTCACACAACAGGGGTTTTAAAATCTTGAGCTAATTTAGTGTGTAAGATGTTAATATTGGTTATCTTTGGGAAGTGGAATTATGGTAATACATTAGTTCTATTTTTCATGTGTTTTACAAATTTTCTTTAAAGTGCTTATTTTGATTTTATAATAAGAGAAAATGATTTTTATTTTATCGTAACCCTGAAAGTTAATTAACTTTTAAATGCAGAGGCATGTATCTGTTAGAACTGATTCTCCAAAGAGTCTCAGGGTCCTGAATTACATACTGTTTCTAAATACAGATCAGGCTGTCAGGCGGGACCACATGCCTTTAATGGTGTTCCCAGGTCAAAAGAAGCACAATGGTAGTAGTTACAAACCATGCTTCCAGGACAGTGAGGTGTCCTTTTCTCTTTGGCCTCAGACTTCTTTGTTTTATCTGGTTCTCACTGCTTTCTTCTCCTTTTCCCCTCACTTCTCCAACAAATAGGTATCGAATGCTTACTACATGCTAGTCGTTATGCCACATGCTCCTAGGTTCATATGAATGATGACATGTAGTTCATTTGTTGGAAAAAACTTATCATCTAACTCTGGCAGAAGCCAGAATTGATAATTAACAAGAATATCACTTTAAACTTGCATGCTTGCCAATCTATTAATGTAGTATTCATATTAAAATAATTTACAAATCCATTTCTTCATTGCCTGTGATTCCCGTATCTGAAGAAAGACCCTGTTACAATACATGTAAATATAATTATTGCTTGGAAGACTGCCAGACACATAATGGTCATGCAGTTAATACAGGGCGAATTAGTAAATAGGCTATTTTTATGTATACCTAGCATCTGGAAAAAATATCACATTTTTCTTTACAATTAGAAATGTATTCACTCAGCACACCATCACATGCAGAAAATAAATCCACCTGGGCAGAAAATTCTTTCCAGATTTGCCTCTTAAAAAGATTTTGTTTGCACCTGCTAAAGAAATTCCTGTTGAGTAGGTTAGCAGTTTTCATGCTGAGCCATTAGGAAACTCAGAGTCACCAAAGAAGTAGTAAATTGTCTGGAAAAATTGTGCAGATTACATTTGCTCTTGGTCTGGTGGGTCTGTTAAGCCAAAATAATTTAACATACTGTATTGGTCAGTTTTGTGCTACTATAATGAAATACCTGAGACAATTAACTTATAAAGTATTTATTTAGCTCACAGTTCTAGAGGTTGCAGTCCAAGATCTGTGGCCCCTGGTGAGCTTACTGAATGGCAATGGTGGGGAGTGGGTGTCAGAGCATACAGTTCAAATCTAAAGTCAGGGAGCAGAGAGAGACAGGATGGGCCAGGACTCCTCAGTTGCCTTTGAGGGCACCACTCCAATGACTGAAAGACCTCCACTAGGCCTTACCTCTTAAAGATCCACAGTACCTCCCAATAGTACCTGGGGGCTACACTTTAACACTTGGACCTTTGGAGGACTCTTCATATTTACACCATAGCACATGATCATGCTTTGTTTCATGAAAAATGTGTTCCTAAAACTTATTATGTAGATTACATCTTATAAAATGTAAAGGATCTTATTTAAGGGAATCTGAATATTTTTGCAAAATGAATATTCACCTTCATCTGCTCTCATACTTTGAAAACCTTTACCACAAGATTGAACTGAGTCAAATATTTTCATGTACAAAAGGTGGCTCTACAGATTTTGATAAAATTTTCCGTTCATTTGATTTTCAAAGTGGTATTTTATCTGTTATACCTAGTAGACTGCCAGGTTTTAAAAATGTAGAACTAGTACAGTATTTTGGAAATGTCAGTTTTTCTCATCAGTGTATAGGAAATTGTATAAACTCAGAAGAGAAATGTTTGAGAGCTGATGTCAGTTGTTTATGTCATCTGTTAACTTCTTGGTCATATTCTTTATTCACTGAAGATCTTGAACCCTGATCATTTTCTTTCTTTCTTTTCATCCCAGTTTTTCTCATCAACTTGGGCAAAATAGGATTCCTTCTGTCATTGATTTGTAATCATTCTACCTCTCACTTTTCTTCCATGCTCTTGGTAGCCATGCTCTTGTTGATGAATGTCCAGAGAGAGCCACCTCTGCAGACTGAACCCTAAGATGGTGGTGTCTGTCTCAGTTCCCAGCTGTTTGGGTTTCCTGATCCCCTGCACTGTGCACCTGGGACTCAGCTAAGACCTCCAGGCTTTGGAGTCCAGGTCTTTCTGTACTGAGACTTTATGACTTCTCTCTGCTCCACCCAGATGCCACTGTTGTCTCTGTCACCCTCTTCATGGCATTCTTTTTACTTGTGTCCTTTGGGCACACCCTGACAATTTCAGCCTCGGACCAGTTCAGCCGTCTACCTACCACATTCCCGTGTATGGACTGGGAGTGTCTATGGATCAGACTTACCTGCGGATTCGTTCACATTGATACAAGTTATCCCCAATCACAGCTGAGCCAGGACTGCCATCTTCAGGCCTTTATTTTAAAAAAATTCTTCTGTTTTTCCTCTTTCTACTAATTCTATTTTAATTCATTTTATTCGATGCTTTTACAATGACTTCATCCTTTTCTCCACCCAAATGGCATTATCTTCTACTTTATAGAGAAAAAGTTGACTAATCTCTTAACTCTCTTCCTGTACATGGTTTTTCTATTTCTGAATTCACCTTCTCACTCTAGTTGTAGAGAGATGTATTTTCCTTCTCTTTCAAAACCTCCTCTCTTTAAGACTTTATTTTGTCTTCTGAATTTTGATTTTTAAAAATACTTTTTGTAGTTATAAAAGTAACATGAATATTATGGAAAAGTTAGAAATTGATTAACATTTAATAAAGAAAATGTGGGCTGTATTCCTCCAGCCAGTTATCAATTTTATGAATTAATGGGGATCAAACAGTGTCTACTGATTTAAAGAGCAAAACACTACACTACAAAAATACTGAGCATTTTCATGTGGCATTAAATATTTTTCAAAACCATGAAGACGTTTTACAGTTTTTAGTTTTATATTGTCTTATGATAGAAAATAATTTTGACAGTTTTTTTATAGTTAATAGTTACACAGTTTTTCATAGATACAACCAGACTGCATCTGGTGACAACTCTCAGGCTGTGATCATGGTCCCTTGCTTTTTTATTTTTCTCTTCCCATTGGTGTTAATGGTAGGCTGAGGCTAGCTCCTAGTGGAAAGGCCTAGCTGCATTCTCCGCCGAGAGGTTTCCTTCTCTCCTACAGCTAAATAGGTTGGATTGGGATTTAAAAAGAAACTGAAAATATAGCTAAAGTGTTCTGCCAAGAAATAATAGGAGTTTGGAAATAGGAAATAAAAGGGAAGAGAGAAGCCAAGGTGCCAGCAGAGGTGAAGCCTGGGGACAAAGAGCATGGTCAGGGGCTGGGTGAATGGAGTTTTCAGAACAGAATTTCTAAAACCTAAGTCTAAGACATTTGAGTTTCTAGGTGTGTATCCTCTTTATGTTCTCAAAACTTGAGTAAATCTGGTCTGATATGGAGCTTTGGGGTGGTGATGTGGGTAGGAAAGAAAACTGCAGGGCAGTAGCACATTCATCAATGCCTTTGGGCCTGGAGGCAGGTACTGAAGAGCAGGGTACGGCGCTGGGCCGGCCTGGAGGAGGCCAAGCTGTGAAGCTGCCACCAGCCCCAGGTGGCATGTCACAGCGGAGGCAGCAGACATACTTTCATATTCCTTGACTTTTTGCTTGTCAGGTGACTCATCTTTCTCCTGATGTATTTAACTCTGAGACCAAAGGAATGCAATGGGAGAGTGAAAGCAAATAGAATAGACCTTACAGTTTGGATAATTTGGGGCCAGCACTGTCCAGTACAAATACAATGCATACTACATATGTAATATAATACATTGAAGTTTGCTAGTAGTTGCATTAAAATAGAAATAGATTTTAATCAATATACCCAAACTATTATAATGAATACATCAACATAAAAATCATTAATGGGATATTTTGCATTCTGTTACTTTGTACTAAGTCTTTGGAATTATCACGCACCTTATATTTGGAGCAACTGCCACATGTCAAGTGCTTAATAGCCACATGGGGCTGTCATGCTGTGCAGACTTGGGCCATTCCAGTTGATTTTGCTTAGAAACATTGAAGCCCGCTTCACAGTCAGAGATATTGAAGTGCTACATTTGGGTTTGCTGTCAGAACAAAAAATAAAGATAAGTATTAATTGTTTTGTGTGTATTTCAGGTGCATTTTCTTTTTTCAACTTTATTGAGGTATAATGTGGTATTGGCCAAATTATGTTGTCATATTATATGCATGTATGAATGTGTAACAACAAATCCCATCAACATATACAACTATAATACACCAGTAAAAATGTGGAAAAATAAATATTGCAGAAATTTTAAGTATATAGCACAATGATTTGATATACATATATATTGTAAAATAATTACCACAGTCAAATTAGTTAGCACATCTCTCATCAGACAGTTACCGTGTTTTGTGTGGCTGTTTCCTAGGACCTGCTCTGTTGGCAAATTTCAGGTATACGATTCAGTGCTATTAACTGCAGTCAGCATGCTGCATAAGAACCCCAGAACTCTCTCATCTTGTACCTAGGGCTTATGCCCTTCCCCATTATCTCCCTGTTACCTCTATCCACCAACCCCTGACAACTGCTATGCTGCTCTCAGGTTCTGTGGGTTTCACTTTTTGATTGTGTATGTAAGTCTGAACATGCAGTACTTGTCTTTCTCTCACGTATTTCCCTTAGCATAATGCCCTGCCGATTCATTCATATCATCACAAATGGATTTCCTTCTTTTGTGACTGAAAGATATTCCTCTGTGTGTGTGAGAGTGTGTGTGTGTGTGTGTGTGTGTGTGTGTATGTGTATGTGTATGTGTGTAAACCATTTTCTTTACATTTAGCAGTCACGGACACTTTGCTTCTATATTTTGGCTAATGTGAATAATGCTGCAGAGAACATGGATGTGCAAATATCTCTTCAAGATACTGGTTTTATTTCCTTTAGATGAATGTCCAGAAATGGGATTGCAGGATCATATGGTAGTTCTGTTTTTATTTTTTTCCCCACATTTTTAATTGGTGCTTAAATACTGGTACATAATAATGTGATTTGTTGTTAAATATTTGTGCACAAACACAATATAACAATATAATTTGGTCAATATCACTGCCTCCCTCCCACTTCTCACCCTTTGGTTCTTTCCCTCTGCTGATCTCCCATTTATTTTTATGAGATCTGCCCCCACCTTTCTTTTCCTTTTTTTCATCTCTTCCTTATGTAAAAGAAAACACATGATCCTTGACCTTCTGAGTTTGACTTACTTTGCTTAAAATTATGATCTCTAGTTCCATCCATTTTCCTGCAAATGACATAATTTCATTCTTCTTAGTGGCTGAATAAAACTCCATCATGTTTACATACCATATTTTCTTTATCCATTTATCCATTGTCAGATGCTTAGGCTGGTTCCATAGTTTGGCTATTGTGAATTGTGCTGCTACAAACACGGGTATGTATGTATCAGTATAGGGTGATGACTTTAATTCTTGAGGATAAAATACTGAGGAGTAGGATAGGTGGATCATATGGTGGTTCCATGCCTAGTTTTTTGAGGAACTTTCATGCTGATTTCCACAGTGGTTGTACTAATTTACAGTCCCACCAACAGAGTAAAAGTGTTCCTTTTTCTCTACATCCTCTCCAGCATTTATTGTTTGTATTCTTGATGATTGCCATTCAGACTTTTAAGATGAAATCTTATTGTAGTTTTGATTTGTATTTCCCTGCTTGCTAATTATGTTGGACATTGTTTCATACATTTGTTGGCCATTTTTATTTATCTTTTGAGAAGTATCTGTTAATTCATTTGCCCATTTATTAATTGGGTTATTTTTTATTTTTTTTAAAGATCCCTATTTCTATTTTTAATTTTTTTTTTAAAAATCTCCATACTATTCTATATAATGGCTATACCAATTTTTATCCCCACTGGGGTTATCTTTTCTTCATATCCTAGCCAACACTTGTTATCTCTTATCTTTTATAATAACCATCTTAACAGCTACTTGTTTTTTTCTTTAATTTCTTTCATCAATGTCTCATAGTTTTCAGTGTACTGATCTTTCACTTCCTTGTTTAAACTTATCCCTAAGTATTTTTTTTGTTCTATTGTAAATGGTTTCTTCATTTCTTTTTCTGATAGTGTATAGCAACAACTAATTTACGTATGTTAATTTTATATTCTGCAATGTCATTGAATTTTGAAAAGTTTTTGGCGGACTCTTTAGTGTTTCTGTATGTAAAATCATGTTTACAATCAGAAACAATGATAGTTATGTTCTGTGAAGTCACCACAAACACTGAATTGATGAATATTGAACGGTTGCTCCTATGAGAAATATAAAGTTAGGATCCTATGACCCTCTGGTCACAACATATGCATTAATGAGGTGACCAAATATAGTCTTGTTTTATGGGGGTTTCTGTTTGAAGGTAACTTAGTCTGTACTGATGGTTCAGTAACAGTGAACTTGTGGCCAGCACCACTGTGACGTGGACCTCAGAGGTGCCCAGACTGTTCACGTGTTTCCTCCATCAGGCACGTGGCAGCATCCTGGGACCTGGTTCTCTGCACAGCATTTCAGCACTGTGCTTGGGGCCATTGCGATAGTGAATCATCAACACAAATGCAGAGACAGGAGAGAGGGAGGTGCTGGGGAGGGGGGGAGGTGACACTGAATAGCAAAAAAGACACTTGTTTAAGGTATGAGAGCTCAAACAGGAAGGCTGAGTGTTACCTTGTTTAGCCTCTACTAGGAACTTGCCCACTGGGTGACTCAAATTATTGTGGCTCTGTACACATCTGCCAATGACAATAAATGTGCTTTTAGTTTTGATTAGGGTTATGAATAAATTTTAGTTAGTAGGTAAATTTGCAAATATGAGTCCACAAATAATGAGCATTGACTATAGTTCCTACATTTTAAAAATAAGTTTAAATGACTTTTATAAGGAAAAAATAGCAATGCCTGCTAAATAAAATATCCTGACTAAAGAAATAATTTCTCCTGAAAAGTAGATGGTTCTAAGGGGTTTAGTACAACTAGTTTGAAAAACAAAACAAAATAAAATATGTACCAGAAATACTTGTGTTTCTGGATTATTATTTGTCTTGGATTTCTTTTACTTTGGTGTTAAATAACTCCTTCAAAACTTATCAAAAACATTAAGTGTCTTTGTGAGTATAGATGAAACAATGTGACCTAAAAGGTGATTAATAGAAAATCATTTAACATAAAGCTACTAAATACAATAATAATTTTTTCTATGAAAATTGAAACTTTATTACTGGGGAGCATTTTCCTGAGACATCAGAAGATGTAATTCAGATTCACATGTGACTTTAAACTGCAATTTCACATATTCTTTTTCTGTAATATGTGGAGTATTCAACTAAATTAAATGAAACTGTTTTTTCTTATTTTAGTTGTAGCCATTAAGTATCGTAGCTAAAATTCTGATCACAGAACTTCTTCTCCTTCCCCTCTTTCTTTTTTATTTTATTTATGATTATAAAATAATCGGTAAAGCTGGTCATTTTATAGCAACAGGCAGTTCTTGTTTTGCTTTTTGAGTATACTATTTTCTACTGGAAGACACAAGTATTTAGATACTCAGAATATTCTCTAGAGCATCTTAAGTTACCACAGGAGTATCTAAACAAACTTAGAATACAGTCTTCTCCAGATGAGTACCAAATATTCCAGTTCCCAGGGGCACCAGAGCCTCTGATACCGAATTGTTTTGTCATTTGTTGTTTGATATCACCCCACTTAGGAACCAAGCATTCAAACATTGTCCAGTTGACCCATGCATTTCTGGAATGGAGACTTTATCTTAGGCGACCAACAATAATTAAAACAACACCAACAATAGTTTATATGTACAGGCATGGTTTCTAGTATGATGGAGAATATTAAAAAGACTCGTTTGTGATTAAAACTTCCAAAGACTCCCAATGGCATAGACTTGATAATCTAGAAATAAGTTTCACGTAAGGGATTTTTGCCTTTTGCCTCCATTTTGTTGGATTAGGATTTATTTTATTTCATTAAACTAAAATTATTAAATCCATTGTGGGTATAGGGGTCTCAGGAGAGATTATAATAGACTTTGACTTTGCCCACATAAAGTTTTTAGTTTAGTGAGGAATATGATTATTAAACAAATGATTACAAAACATGTCTTTATTATAACAAATGTTGAATGCTTTAAAGAAGTAGGATAATTGTATAAGAACTTACAACAGAGGTTCTGGCTTATGGAGAAGAAGGGATTCCTGGAAGATTCTCATTTATTCTGAATCCTGTGGATAGAGAATACCCATGTATGGAGGCCCTAAATCTTGGAAGATCCTAGTACATTCTAGGAATTCAAATGAAGTCCAGTTTGGCTCTGACTGAGGGTGCAAAGAGGAGAGTAACCTGCAGTGTAGTTGAAGAGCTCATTAAGGCTGGGGTATGAAAGCCACATTGACTGGTTTGTATTTTCTTCATGTGCAATGGAAACGCCATGGGAAAGTTTAAATCACATTTGTATCTTAGAAAAGCACTATGGCTGTGTGGAAAATTGGCTGGGAGAGTAATTCTGATTAGAGGTGATGGGACCCTGGGCTTCGATGGGGACAGTGGAGCTTTCCACATGCGTTTTGTAAAGAGCTGGCAGAAGTTGGGGATTTGAATGTGATGATGAGTACTAAGGTACTAGATCTACCATAGATGAAGAAATTCCTGATAGATGATTGCTATATTTTCAAATAGTTATAGAAACTGATTAAAACACCAAAACCTGTTTAACTTTAATCATTGTTTAAATGTTTTTCCTGCACTACTAATTTAAAATATAGGTATATATAAATAACGTTTACTCCCAAAAGTAGGAAAGAGAAATGGGATATGCATTCCATCTTGAGTTTAGTCTCTAACTTAGCTACCTATCAGCTTTTAGTAAATTTGGATCCCCTTGGTCTTGAAGAGTTCTTGAGTGTGTCTATTTTCTTTTGTTGTTGTTGTTGTCGTTCTTCTTCTTCTTCCTTTTTATCTTCTGGTACCAGGGATTGAACCCAAGAGTGCTTGATCACTAAACTACGTTCTCAGCCCTCCCACCTTTTAATTTTGAGACAGGGTCTCCCTAAATTGCTGAGGCTGGCCTGCAATTGATCCTCCAACTTCAGCCTCCTCTAAGTCACTGGGATTACAGATGTTCACCACCACATCTGGCTTTGTTTTGTTCTTAAAGTAGTGACTTTGCAATAATAAGCTTTTACTCAGCTCCTTCAATGTTAATTTTGTAGGTTTTTTTTATAAACTTGTTATTTTAAAAAATGCCATATTCCATTCTGCTGTAACCAGCAGATGTTACTTTCTTGTAAGTTGTATTTTGAAGATTCAGAAGTGGGTGGAATTAGTTAATTAGAATCCAAAAACAGATGGACTATTAAAACATGTTTTTGAAAACCTTACTGGATTGAAATCCAACTACTTTTTTTTCAGACCAGTAAGTCTGTGGGTGTCTTTTTGTTACTTTACTATCTCCTGTAAATGTGATCGAGGCATTTACAAGTTACATTTAGAAACTATCTAGGATTACTCTGAGTTTGGGTCATAAGCCTTCCTATTAAATAATGTAATCGGCTGCTAGGAAATTTGACAGTTTGCTAAGGTGTCACACTTAATAGTGCAAAGAATGCAAATGAAATATTAATGTAATCATTAATACCACAGTAGCTCTAGTTTCAGAGTCACAGAAATGGTTAGGGTAGAATTGACCTTCCTTTTCTTCAGTCAGATTCCATCTTTGTTGTTGTTGAAGTACAACAATGTATGTAGACTTTCCCTGAGAAAGTGTCCTTTGTCATCCTTTCTTACTGTTCATTACTCTTAAAATGTATCTCGAGGTTTCTGAAAAGTTCCTTACATGTTTGCAGAGGTAAGGTGCATGGTAGACTCTGTCCAAAGCATTTCTTTTCATGGCTCTGATTTAGTCCTTCATTTAGCCAACCAGTCCACCTGCCAACCCACCAACCTTCAGAGAGCCTGATATTCTTAGCTACTAGCAATGAGAAGATGAACAATCCATTTTCCCTGAGCCAGAGAGGGGAATTCATGTCCTAGAAGGAGAGACTTGTTTAGTCCTTAACTGTAATAAAGTCTTATAATTGCTGTGATATATATATATATATATATATATATATATATATAAAATCAAAGGAATAAAGAGGATCAAATAAGACTGAGAAATGCTGGGTCACATACAGCTGTGCATGATTCTTTACTGCAGGAATCTAGAGCATTTTTAATGCTGACACACATTGTAAATCTCCACAAAGGTCCTCTGGTATGAGCTATTTTCCAATTTTCTTGCCAAATATTAAAGATGACAACCAGGATAAGAGAAAATTCCTAACCATAATTTTTGCTAAGCTGCCTGCAGAGACCTTGAAGAGAACATAAAGAACGTTGAAACATAACTTTGGCTTTTTAGGGAAAAGAGAAAGATAAGCAGGGCTACATAAATCTATACTGCACTTCACCATTTCATCTTCTTTGCTTCAGCATCTTTGTGTCCATACCCTCCCTCCCCCGCAGTGGATAGTCCACTGATGCTGGGGTTTCTCTGCTTTCCTACCTTGGATTTTCTCATCAATGTTTGAAAGTAACTCTTTATCCTTTGGTTGGGACTTATTCATCCTGGTACACTAAAACTCATAAATATTGAAGCTTAAGGCCTGTTCTCTAACTTTAAATTAAAAAGGATTGTCTATGGTTAAAGGAATTTAGAGAAATAATGTCTTCTTTTTCTTCTCCCTTCTGCTGCTGAGATAATGGAGGTCCAGTCAATTTTGAATTGCTTCCCCTTTAAGGAAATCCCGAGACTTATCCTAGAGCAGATGTTCTTATCCTGGCATTGGAAAATAGAACTGAGGGGCCTGTGAACTTGGGTGAAGAAAAGATCATGTATTTGTTTTTACTAAAATTAACAGAAGATCAGAATTCCATGAAATAAGCAGTAAACCACTATAGTAGCTCTACCTTTAGTTTGCAACCAGTGGAGATTGTAAACATTTTCTTATTGCATCAGAGTGTTATAGATATCTTAAAATGTCTCACTCATGACTAATTTCACATTACAGGAGTCATTAGATCAGCTACTAGACTTTATTAAACAGTTCTTGATTTAATTTCCTTTGCAGATCTATGTATTTTAAACATTTAAAAACATTGCCCTGAGTAAGGTTCACAGACTTCATCAGACAGCCAAGAGAGCTTTGGGACCAGACAAAGTTAAGAAGCTGTGTCCTGGAGAAAGACAACTGGAGGTCAAATAAGGATCCCTGTAGTTAGAAGATGTCACCATAGCCCAAAGCAGTTTTTTCCTCTTTAGTCCTTTCCTAGCGTTAATCTCTCCTACCGTCTCTGTTCCAAACCTCTGAGAAATCCCTCCTAAGAACTGGAGCACATTTTTCTTGATCATTCTTCTAACATTTGCTCCAGTACTTTGTGGGAACCAGTTACATACTAAGTACTATTCTAGATACACCAGTGAACAGAATAAACAATAAACCTTGCCCTGAACAAAAGAAAAGTAAAATAAGCAGTGTGTCTAATGATGGTGTTTGCCGTGGGGAAGGCATAGTTGCAGAGACAAATCAAGTGTTCCAGGAAGGGGAGAGATTTCAGTTTTAAATAGGATGGATGTGGAAGGCTGTGCTGAAAGGTCACACTGATGCAGACTTGAAGGTGAGGATGAGAATTGCTCAGGGTAGAGGGAGTAGCCAGTGCCACAGCTGGGGGGCACCAGGTCGTGGCTGGAGTAGAGTGGGTGTGGGCAGAGCAGCCAGAGGACGGAAGACCACGTAGAGCCTCCTAAGCTACTGAAAGGACTTTGGCTCTCACTCTGAGTGAGATGGAAGCCGTGTGGAGTTCAGGAGAGGACCACCGTGGCTGTGTGGAGTTCAGGAGAGGACCACCGTGATCCACACCGTCCAATAGTCTCTGGCTTCTCTGTGGAGAAAACGAAGCAGGTCCAGAGCAGCAGCAGATAAGTAATGAGTGTCAGTGTTGAATTGTGCCTCACAGTGTGGCTCTAGAACCAGGCTGCTGGACCATCTTCATTTGTTTCCTCACCAATAAAATGGGGAAAAGGTAAGCCTGATCAGCTTTGTGAGTCAGCTCCCTGCAGTAGCAGGTGTTCACTGTCTGTTAATCTTCCTTGATGTGTTCCGAATGCCTCAGAGATGCATGCCATGAGGGTACCACACAGCTCTTTGGTAGCTGGTGGTCGTGATGGGAAGACTGAATGAGTTTTGGGAAATTTGTTCCTGCTTCTTGATTTCAGGAGAGAAGTTGAGTAAACTAGAATCACTCGATGTTCCCTTTGGACATGGAACCTTACTCTGCATACATGTATGTGTGGGTGCTGAAGCTAAAATCACATGAGGTTAGGGGAGACTCTTGACACTGATTCTGATGATGAGAAGTGGGGAATTAATAACTGAATGAAAGAACTAAAAATGTGCTTATAATAATTATTGTTTTTTTAAGTGAACTGTATTGTTGTTTATCTAGTTACCCTAAAGAACAATAACATGCACACCATTATGCTAGAATAATTTTTAGTAAATTGTAAATTTATTTTCATAGGTTTTCTACTTTGGTCATATAGAGTAATCTTATAGTTGATCAGAAAATTAGATGGCAAACGCTTTGTGAGATCCTGGCCATCCTTGTTTTGTGAACTTTAAGAAGGAAAGCAAACTTGTTCAAGGAACTCACATATCAAATTTAAGAGCTTCAATAAGCATAGAGTTCAAAATCGAATAAAAATTGAGATCTAGCTGGGCGTGGTGGCGCACGCCTGTAATCTCAGCACCTGGGAGGCTGAGGCAGGAGGATCGCGAGTTCAAAGCCAGCCTCAGCAACTTAGTGAGGCTGTAAGCAACTCAGTGAGACCCTGTCTCTAAATAAAATACAAAATAGGGCTGGGGATGTGGCTCAGTGGTGGAGTGCCCCTGGGTTCAATCCCCAGTACCAAAAAAAAAAAAAAAAAAACTGCATATAAATAAATGAATGAAAATAAAGGTCCATCAACAACTAAAATAAATAAATAAATAAATAATTATTAAAAAACGTTACATATCAAACATACAAAAAAAATTTGAGATCTAATGATAGCCAAGGCATTGCTTGATATTGCTGGCAATCTGTAAGAAAGAAAAGAGAGAGAAAAAAAAAAAAGAGTTCATAGATGATAGTAAATAAACCAACGAGTGAGATGCATGCTCCTTAAAGGGAGGCACACAGTGTAAGTGGGATTTTCAGAGAAAGGAGCACCTACATTTCTTTGGAGTAAGTGCACAGGCTTCTCAGAGAATGTGACCTTTGGAGGAGATGAGCCATGGAGAGTGGGTAGATTTTCTATAAGCTCAAATGGGGATCTGCACTTTGAAGGTGAGGGATGACATCACATAGGCATAGGGTGGCAAGATGGAGTGATTCAGTGTGAAGTGTCAGGTGGAATATAATAGCAGGTAATAAGTTAGAATTCACAGGATGAATTCTAGGCAAACACGAAAAACCAGTGAAGGTTACTGACAAAAGAGTACTGTAATATCACCAGTGTAGTTAGGTGGCAGTGTATAAGATTGATTAAAAGTTTAGGAGAGGTTGCTATTGAGGCCTTTTAGTAGTTTAAGACTGGTTGCAAAGAGAAAAAATTTTATAGGCTTTATTTAACCTCTGTAAACCTGTGTCCTAGTCTCTTAAGCCTTACAGTTAGCAATAAATGAACATCTCATGAAAACTCTTGCGTTGGCTTGAAGTTGGCAAGCACTGGGTAATTATTGGCCATTCTGTTGATGATGGTGATATTCTCTCCAAATTTACCACCTCCATTTTCCTTCCAAAACACTTTTCCTTACCTACTTTTTAAATTGTGGTGTTCCCTAAAATTCGATGACTCTCAATTCTGTGCTTCCAATTTGGAAATACCTTCTTACCTCAAGATCCGTATCACTGACTCCTGGCACCTCTACAAGAACAACACTATAGATCTCTCAAATTCAGGCAGATCTCCTCTTTCCTGCTTCTCACCTTCATGAACAGCATCCAGAGTCAGCTAAGCCAAGAACCTGGAAGTCTGTCTGAACTCTTGCCTTCCCCACCCTCCATGATAGCCAATCAAGTCCTGTATGTTACCTTCTCAGACACTCATAAATATTCCTTTCTGACCATCTCCAGTGTCTCTATCTTAATTGAGATTTTTATAACTTCTTAACATTTGTGTGTAATAACCATATAATTAGTCCCCTTACCTTCAGTATTACCTCCTCTGATCTGATAACCATACTGCTTCCTGAGTAATCATTCTGAAATGTAATCTGGTAAGTTACACCCTAGTTCCAAGGTCTACTTAGTAGTTAAAACTCCTTAGCAAAGCAGACAAGGTTCTATATGACACTGCCCTTTTATATTTATGTAGCAGTACTCTGTCGTAGGATCACTGTTTGAAAGTGTAAGTTGAATGATCATTTAGGTATGGTGAGTCCCATAGATCAGGAGATGATTGCCATTGAAAAGATAAGTATGGTTTTGCTATGGTTTGAATATGGATAGTGTTCCCTGAGGTCACCAGGGACTTGGTTTTGGGAGGTGTGTGTAACTTTAAGAGGTGATACCTCATGGAAGTTCCCTAGATCATCTAGGGCATAACCTCTCAGAGGGGATGGTGGGACCCAGGTCTCTCAGACTTTCTCTGCATCTTGGCTCATGATGTGAGCAGTTTGTTCTGCTGATCTGCCATGTTCTCCCTCCATCATATGCCACCCTCACCAGAGATCCAAGCCAGAGATGCTGCCAGTCTTGGACTTGAAATTTCAGATCCATGAGACAAAATAAGATCTCTTACTCCACAAGTAGCCTGGGTCATAAATCTACTAATACAGTTCCTAAGAAGAGAGGGCACACTATGTCGTGCAGTGCCCTGAGGGGAAGCTAGAGCAGAAAGCAGAAGAATAGGGAGAAGATGGGGGAAGGAGTTTTTACTGTGGAATCTATGGGAAGGAGCCAGTGAGGCAGGGCAAGCAGGCTGAGGATTGGCTAGTTTGAAATTTTCTGTGTGCTCTGGGATTTAGGGAACTGTATGATGTTTTCTGGTACCCAACCCTGGGGTGATTAGGGCAGAGGAATATTGATAAAAAGGGTGTGAGTCTGATAGAGAAGGTGCAGGTGGGTGGGTTCTGGGTTGGTTGGTTTGACATGAATGACAATCTCACAGGTGAGTCCTGTACTCTCTAGGAGCTGGCTGGCCTTGGGAGAGGCACGCTCCTCAGGGTCAGCAAGGCCCTCGATGGCAAAACACCAGAAGAAAAGACATGCTTAGTTTAATCTCTCCTCCTCATGAGTGTTCTCCAAGCAGTTCTAAGTGATTTGTATTTCTGACTACTCCATGCTAGAGATCAGGAACCTCTTCCTGAGAAGAGTCATTGTCTCTTAATTAGTGATTCTCTTTGTATAGCCCCCCAGGTCTTTCACCAGGGCTGTGTGCCTCCTTGTCCTGTCCATTCAGCGTTGCTTATCACACTGTATTGTAATTATGAGTCCCTACCTGCACCTGCCTGCACCCAGACTGTGAGCCTCCTGGGGCATGGGATTCCTGTGTGCTTGGCACACAGTTGACATTGATTATATATTTGCTGGCTGAAATAAAATGTGTCTAGTGAATAAGCAAATGAATAATGACTAATGAACTAATTAATGAGTACTGTATCAGTTACAACTATGGCCAGCACATCACCATGTACCTCCCTTTATTTTACAAAACCTTTAGAGTTAGATCAAAGTCCTCAGTTTTATTATTTGTGCTAAGTTGCTATCAAACTAAGTGATGGATGCTACTCCTTCCAACTCTAAAGTTCTGGTTTTGCTGAATAAAATAAAGCTTTTAGTATTTTTGATGAATTAGGCCTTTTCCTTTTCCTTTCATATTGGCTTTGAGGAATAATTCACAGTTTTAAAAGTTGCAGATGTGGGACATGTGGTCCATGAGTTATTTCTTGTAGATGATAGGAACTGCAAAGTACAGAAAGGTGTTAGACCCTCGGTTCTTCACCCAGCTTAGTCCAAGACCCCACCTTCACAATTTAGTAGTTTTTCTCCTGGCCAAAACTTAATTTTTTTGTCTGTGAAATTGTAATAGTGATATATATTCTGTGAGATGTTGTCTTAAAGAATAAATGAGATAATGTAAACTCCCTAGAACATAGTGAACACTTAATAAATATTAGCTAACATTATTATCCTCACTGGAATTATAGAGGTTATTAACTTAAAGTATGACACTGGCCAGGTTTCAAGGGTGCAATAGCATTATCTGTGAGAACTAAAGAACAGATAAAATTTGGACACATTTAGCTTTAAGTGTTTGTAAATTTATTATTTTTGTCACATTTGATGTAGTCCAAAGTCAGTGAAAGAAAATCCTTTCAGATTTATAATTACTTAGGAAGACTGTCTTGTGAATTAATTATTTCGGAGAGGTTTTTGTAAAAGGAAAATAAGAAAATCTGTCTGTGAGTTTTGCAAAATCACACAAGATATAAACGTGATTTTTAAACAGTTTTATTGAGCTGTAGTTCACATACCAGTACAATTCAACCACTTATTAAAAATATCCAACTCAATGATTTGTAGAATTTCCACACATTATATAACCATCACAGATAATTTTAGAGTATTTTCATCACCTCAAAAACAAACCTCATATGTTTAGTTACCATCTTATTGCTACCCTATCCTCAGCTCTTGGCAACCACTAATCTACTTTCTTTATCTGTAGATTCTACTCTTCTGGACATTTCATATAAATGGAATCATCTTTTGCAAATGACTTCTTTCATATAGCATGATGTTTCAAGGTGTATCCATGTTTTAGCATATATATGGTATTAAATTCCTTTTATGGCTGAATAATGGTCCATGGTATAGGTACTCCATATTTTGTTTTCTCAAATGATGGACATTAGAATTTTTTTCACCTTTTTTATATCACAAGTGATGCTGCTGTAAACATTGTGTGCAAGTATTTTTGGAACCAGTGTTTCCAGTTCTCTTGGGTATGTTCTTAGAAGTGATATTCCCAGGTCACATGGTAACTCTCTGTAAGTGTTTGAAGAACTAACTGCCAGACTGTTTTACAAGGTAGTGGTACCATTTTACCATTAGCAGTATTTGAGTGTTCTAGTTTCTCTACATCCTCACAAGTATTTGTTATTATCTGTCTTCTCATTTTTAGCCATCCCAAATGAGTCTGAAGAGATACTATGGTTTTGATTTGCATTTCCTTGTAAAATAATGATGTCAGGCATCTTGTGCTAACTGTGCACTTGTATGAATTTGTGTATCTTCCTTGGAGAAATATCTATTCAGTTCCTTTGCCCAGATTTTAATTGGGGCATTTGTCTTTTTTCCTGCTGACTTGTAAGAACTCTTTAAATATTCTGAGTACACGTCCCTTATCAATTACATAATTTGGAACTACTTTTCCCATTCTGTGAATTTTCTTTTCACTTTCTTGATGGTGTCCTTTGAAGCACACACACATTCTCAAGGTTGATGAAATCTAATTTATCTATTTGTTATTGCTGTTTGTGCTTTTAATGTCTTTTTCTATAGAAATGTCACATCCATAGGAATCCTTTGCCAAATCTAAGATCATGAACATTTTACTGGTATATTGTTTTCTAAGAGTTTTATATTTTTTGTTTTTACTTTTAGGTCTTTGATGCATTTGAATTAATTGTTACATAAGGCATGAGGGAGGGACTAAATATCATTCTTTAGTGTATAGCTATCCATATGTTAAACAATGCCCTAAAATCATTTGTTGAAATATGTTTTCTTTTCTCCATTGAATTGACTTGGTACCCTTGTGGAAATTGGTTGAAACAGATATATAGGTCATTACTGGACTCTCAGTTCTATTCCATTAATCTATATGTCTGGCCGGGCGTGGTGGCGCACGCCTGTAATCCCAGCACTTGGGAGGCTGAGACAGGAGGATCAGGAGTTCAAAGCCAGCCTCAGCAACTTAGCGAGGCCCTAAGCAACTCAGTGAGACCCTGTCTCTAAATCAAATACAAAACAGGGCTGGGGATGTGGCTCAGTGGTGGAGTGCCCCTGGGTTCAATCCCCAGTACCAAAAAAAAAAAAAAACAAAAAACTATATGTCTGTCCTTGTGCCAGATATTCATTTGACATTAGGCATTTTATCACGTTTGTCTTTCTTTGAAAAAAGTTGATATTCAAGAAGATATTTTTTTCATTTTAGTTTTTAAGTAATATATAATTTTTTAGTTATGGTAAATCTAATTAGATCTCAGAAATATTGAGTCATCTAGAATTATACACTTAAATATGAATGTGAATTCTAGCTATTATATAAACCTGAACATTTTCTAAATATTAATACTAGTTTTATTTGATAAACAAAATATTTTTCCAAAATTCTTTTTTGATTTATAAAACAAATATGCAGCACCTCATTTGACCCTAGCAATAATTTGGTGAGATACAGGTACTGTGATCTGCAGATCTTACTGTTACCCCACATAATGTGTGGGGAAGCTGAAGTGTGAAAGCATGTAGGAACCTATTCAGATCACTCGCTCAGCTCCAGCAAATCTGCACACACCTCCTAACAAATCAGTAAGGCAGGCTCTGTGGAGAGTAAGGAAGTATATGGGAGCCAGGGAGAAGAAGCCTGGCTGAAGGCTGGCAGTGAGCATGCTCTTAAGGAGCACTGCTGCCCAAGGCCAGAAGCTGTGGTTATGCTGTGAACACTCTTCTCTGACAGCAAGAGAGGTTAAGTGTTGCAGAGAGGCTGCAATGGCAGCCTGGCATGTCAGAGGCTCTAGGCTCAATCCCTGGCATTGATGGAAAAAATCATGGAGATGGTCTATAGTTGTGTGGAGATGGAAGAAAGATATTTTTAAACCTTCTTGAGACGATTGGAAATTACCACATGTGAACACAAAGGAGCCTGGCACTTTCCACGCCTATCCATAGGAGAAAGGGAGAGACACCAGTGCCAGGCTTGAGTCAGGACTAGTTGCTGTTGGAGGATGGTGACCAGGATGGAGCCAGGTGTCCCCAGGATGTTGTTAGGAAGACATCTTGGGGACTTGGGCCCTTAAATGTGACCATGCAGACCTGTGCCACCCTTTCACCTTGTGGTAGTTTTTGTTTAGTGACACTGGGTAACAAAACAACCATTTCTTCAAGTATAGCGAAAATTTCAACTCACAGTACATATAATTTAGGAATTAACTATTCATATTATGAAGAAGTCTGTAGTTTCCAAAAAAAAATTCCCTTCAGAAGTACTTTAAAAATAAGTTTTCCCACATTTTAAATAAAGCCTAACTTTAACACATTTAATGTAAAAATTGAAATACATATGTCTGGTTCACAGAAGGTTGTACCTCTCAGAATGAACCAATGTGATCTCTTGAGGTTCCTTACTCCATGTCTCTGGAAGCTTTGGTACCTGAACAGCATGCTGTTTTCAAGTAACCATAACTAAGCTGTGGTCAGTTTCTGTCAACCCAGTGACCCCACACAGGTCAGCAGGTGGGGTGTATTTTACACAGTAAGTATGTAAAATGTACAAAACTGTAGAGTGTAAGCTTAGGCAGGAGAGGTTCAGTGTACTGTAATCGCTTTTTACTATTTTCTGTGTACTGGCTTTCCTTTAAGAGATCACCAGCTGCCCCAGACTTGTGTCAGCTTTTGCCTTCCTTCAAGTTCCTGTGCCCTTAATTGTCTCTGCCTTTCATCTGGAAGTTGGCATACACTCCTTTTATGTGTGTGTGTGTGTTCCACACCTCCTGGTCAAGAAACTAATTATACCTGAGTTGTACCTTTTTGGTTTCTCCAGTATCAGAAAAATGCTCAGACCCAGTGTTTCGCAAACTTTTATGTGCCTTAGGAACACTTTGGGATCTTGTTGAACTCTGAAGGTGGTTCTTTTCTTGGACTGGTGGGGCCTGAAATTCTGCATTCATGACAGACTCCTGGGTGATGTGAGGAAGTTGGTCCACAGACCACATTTTGAGTGACAAGTCTCTGGTGGCCTTTTAGCAAATGTCTGGTGGTGATACTATTTGTTGAAAAACTGATGAAAGATTTAAATTTTATTAAATGCTTCATTTTTCCGCAATGTGCAAACAGTACTAGAAGTGAAGTTTAATTCAGTCTGTATGAATGATTGATGGTGTTGGATTTTTTTTTCCTGATTTTTTTCATCCAATCAATAGTAATGTACTTCATTACTAGTAGTAATGAAATAGTAATAGTACTAGTAGTAATAGTAATGTACTGATCTTTTTAATAAATGCCAGGCTGGATGAGATTATATTTAAATAACTTCTGTTTCTGACTTCATTGTATTTGTACTTAAAAGCAAACAACTTCAGAACACATTTCCAGGAGCCTGAGTTATCCAGTCGTCTTTCAACTTTTGCTTTTGTTCAGGACATGTAGCTGTGAGAGGCTGCAACTTTCCCACTAAATTTCCATGTCCATGAATGTCACGTTTCAGAGTCAAGACTTAAGTAGTTCCTCCTTCACTGCAGTTTCACTTTCATCAATTTCATTATCTGTGGTCAGCAGTGGTCCAAAAATATTCAATGGAAAATTGTATGTATAAATAAATAAATAGTAAATTTTATTATAGTAGACTGTCATAACCATTCTATTTCATTATTGTTGTTACTTATCTCTTACTGTGCCTAATTTATAAATTAAACTTGTTCATAGGTATCTATGTGTAGGAAAAAATATAGTCTATGTTTCAAGCATCCACTGGGGATCTTGGAGTATATTTCCTATAGATAAGGGGAGACTACAAGACTACGACATACCTAGTGTAAGCCTTATAAAAATCTTCCTAGTAGTTTAATAAACTTCAACTCAAATTATTTCATGGTGTCCTTGGAATTTTCTCTGGGGAGTAAGGTTTTTGCTGGTTCCTAAGTGCATAACATAACATGCCATGCCACTTCGCATAAACCGTAGGCCGTGCGAGAGCAGCAGCGGCTTGGTGTGTCATGGCATGGGCCGCGTTGTCTGTTGTGTCTTGTCACATTTGAGACTTTGGGTCGTACAGGCATTGCATAAAGCAGCTCACACATGAATTTATTTCAGAATGAATGGCTGTACCCAAAACAAGAATTTATCTTTCAAGTTTTTCGCCCTCATGGTAAACACATTATACTCTTGAGGCAAAAACAATGTAAGGAAAGAAAATCTGGTTAACTTTCTCCATTAGTCTCAGAAGTACTTGGACTAATAAATTTTGACAGTCTGTTTATTTGTTGTATTTTAAATCTCTTTTTTGTCATGTTTTAAAAGCAGAATCCAGTATAAAAATTATTATAGCTGAATTAACGTAAGCTCATGTGCCACAGTACTGATTTAAAAATAGGACTTGCTGTGGTATAGCTTATTAAATACATAATGCAAATGGTTGCACAATGCTTTAGGTAGCCTTTTAAAAGTAAATATTTCAAAAATTGAGATATCAAATGCATAAAATGGAAGTTTTGTGATTTTTAGACATTCATTGTAGTTACCTGCAACAAAAATGCCAGTAATTACTTATTACTATAATCTTTAAAAGAACTGTTAATATGTATGATTGTATCTTAAGTTTACTCCATATAATAGAATAAATAAATTAAAATTTAATGTGGAAATCAGAACACAGAGCAAATGAGAATCCAAATGATAAAATGCATGCCACAAGGCCCTGTACTTTTGTTATGGTCAGGGAAGAGGGCATAACATGATTCAGCTTTTAGATTTCCATGCGATCAGATGATATGACTGATGGTGTCCATGGGATAAACAAATGAGTAGTTCACAAAAAGCCCCATTTTTTACTGATACTTGAGAGAAAAATTTCTTCATGGATCTCAAAAAACCACGCTGATGTGATCCAGCATGCACTGTCCTATATAATGGTGAGTTTCTTAGGCTGTTCCTATAAGAAGCCGATGGTGTCACCAGTGTGTTGGCAATTGTAGAAAAAGTCAAAATGATCTGACCCCACAGCTATTGCAGTGTAGAAGTAGAATTCTGAAAGAAATGATGTGTTTGTTTTATTTCCTTTAAGAAATTTTCTATCCATAATCCTCTAAATCGAGATTTTGATTAGTATTAAATGGCAGTAAGTTCAACTGGAAAGTCACTGCAGTGTGGTTACTTTGTCTCCATACAAGTGCAAGGAGGCATGCTGTACCTCCTAGCCAACTGTATGTGCTTTTTTTTGTTTGATTTTGGTTTTGGGGATTGGGGATTGAACGCAGGAGTGCTTAACTGTTAAATCACATCCCGAGCCCTTTTTATATTCTTTTGAAGATAGCGTTTGGCAGAGTTGCTCAGGGCCTTGCTAAGTTGCTGAGGGTGGCTTTGAATTTGTGATCCTCCTACCTCAGGCTCCCAAGTTGCTGTGATTAGAGGCATCCACCACCATATCTGGCTCCAGGTGTTCTTGTGGAGACTGAGTATGGCATGGACATTCAGGTGAATAGAGAGACCTCTCAGTGAAGTGAAGAGGGCCCAGGAGTGGACACACCTCGATGGTTTCTGGAAACTTGCATACAAGTGACTAAACAATCAAATTCTAAAGCTCTATAACTTAGGTCATGACTGCCTAGTTTTAGCCTGAAATTCAAAAAGAAACAGGTATGATCAGATGTTTATCTCCTGCTGTAGGATAAAACACACATTCAAACAAAGCAAAACAAAAACAGTGAGATACTTACAGAACAAGTGTCCTTATAGGTTATTTTCTAACAAAAGGTATCTTTGGGCATTTGAAATGAATTAACTTGATCTATAGGATATAGAATCAAAAATTTTTAAGTAAGTAAAAAATAATGTGGATTGCTAGGAAACCTGTGCCCGATAAGAGCTGCAACTTGGTGTACAGAGCCTGCGGCCCTGTGTGTGGCGCTGTTTTGTTATTTGCATGAGTCTCAGGTTTCCACTGTACCTGGTGAACTACCATCTAAAACCAGCAGAGAAGTGGTCACAGCTCCTTCCTCATGCAGTGGAAGTGTTCTAATATTATTGAGATTCCCCCATGTAAATTCTGATCATGGTCCTGTGTTGCCAGGAGTTCCTCTCTGCCCTTTTTGCAGTTTGTCAGTATGAGTTTGTCAGTATGTTTGGTACATTTTTACTTTGTGTATAGTTTTAGAAATGCATATATTTCATAAATCATGATGCATACATTTTGAATATTTAAAAAATGAAATGCCTAGAGAAGATTCAGTCCGATGCATACATTATATATTAAGCACCTCCTTGTATGAGGTGCCCTGAATGCTGTCAGAGGTCCTAAGAAGACTGCAGCACATCCCTGTTTCCAATGGATCAGTCAGCTCTGGGAAGAGATTCACAGGTTTTTACATGCTTATTCAGTGTTAATTGAGCACCTGTCTCATACTAGGCAGTGTTCTCAGTATTCTGGATACAGCAAGAGTATAAGACAGATATCCATGCTCTGACAGAGACAGACAACCAGTTCCAGGTACCAAAGAGGCACTGTACTTAAGACCCATTGTAGTGCAGAGCTGTTAACTCTAGCCGGGGCGGGGGACATGCTTCATGGAGGTCACTTCGGAGTGTTGGAAATTTACTGACTAGAGAAGAGGGGGAAATGTGCAAGAAGGAATCACATGAACACACATGGTGAAGGTATCGATAAGCCTCTCCACCTCCTAGTGTCTGAGAGGGTTTCGGGGATCCCAGAGAATCTAAAGGGCTCAGTGCATGTGATGTGAGGAGGTTTACTGTTGGAGCAATGCCATGATGTGCTCTTCTTGATCCTGGGTCCATGCATTTTTGTTTCGTGTTCATTTGCTTCTTTTTTCATTTCTAAATATTTTAAAAGCATAAATCATATAGAAGTGTATGAGGGAGTAAGAGAGAGCCTCAAGGCAGGATTGAGAAGTTCCTTGATCATTCTGCCCCCTCTGTTTAGACGTTAGGAAGGGGAGCCATCAGCTGTGTTCAAGTCAGGGAGAAGTGGATCTGACTGACTCCCTCTCACCTTGAGGAACTGCAGCAGCAGCTGGGAAGAAGGAAAAGACTTCGCAGGCTGAGAGGATCCTGTGAAACCCGTGGCGGGTCCCTGGAGTGCTGCCTGTACCCCTGCACACTCTGCATCCCTCTCTGGGACAGCTCTGGTCTCACTGCGAGGGCTTCAGGGAGTGTGTTGACCGTCAGTGGCACCAGCTTGCAGGGCACAGTGGTTAGTATTGTGTCCTTCCGTGTTCTGCTGTGGCAGGAGTAGTTATACCAGGAAAACAGGAAAGTAATACAAATCCATTCCTTTCTGTTGTGTTTTTATAGTTGGTTGTTAAACAATGACCATACATCACTGGCTGTTTATTTACCCGACTTCTTGTAAGAGTGTGACCACTTAGAATAAAATTACCATCTTACTAATCTTCTTTCCTTATCTCTTGGATCAGTAGCTCATATATTTAGGTATCAATAAATAACTACTGAATACACAGAGGGACAGATTAACAAATGAGATAAATAGATGGTGACCCCGTGTCCCCAATTAGATGTCAGTGTTGAATGAAGCAGTTGGAAATAGTCCTGTGTTTTCTAGCCTGGACATTTGGGATGATAGTCATGCCACTAGGATTCAAAGAAGAGAAATGGAACTGGTGGGTGATGGGGAGGGAGGAATGGTAGGGAAGGTAATTGGTTTGATTTAGGACATGTTGTGCTGGAGGTGCTAGCAGAACAGGATTGCTGTTTGCCAGCATTTGTTCCAATTACCTTCGAATGACAGTTTTGAAATTACTTTTCCTGTGGTTTTCCAGAATACTCAACTATAGAGACTAGTTGGAGTTCAAAGTTATCATTTATTTTTAAGAAGATTGCTTCATTCCAGTAGTATAATAGAAAATAGAATTTATATAATGCATTCTGAACACTGCTTTGTCAGGGAGAAACAAAGATCAGATATTTTTGAAGAGAGTGAAGAAACAATTTTTTTTAACAGTGTAAATTTGGTATTTCAATATCACATTCAGAGTTTATAATTCTTTTAGGAAGGGAGAATGAATTTGGGGAGAGGATAAAGTTACCATTAGAATGTGACTCCTGAAAGTTTTTTTCTTTTTAAAATAACTATTATAATTAATTACCAGAAGAAAAAAACGTTTTTCCGCATTAGAGACGAGGCAAGAAAAACAAGCTACTTCCTGAAGGCAACAACTTTAAAATATCCAAGTCATGTGACACTGATGTATTAAATATTCTCATTAATAGAATAATTTAGTATATTCTGTATACAAATAAGTGAGAGGATGGGTAGGGCGCCAAGGAAATACACTTCTTATTGCAACTATCATGAACAGACTTTATTCTTTCCTTTATAAATGAGGATCTTGCCTCAATATCATACATAAGAATGTGAGTGAATACATTATAGAGGAGTATATATTTTAAGACTAGGCAATAGTAATAGGAAAATCCAACAAATAAGATCACTTAATATAATGTGATCTCTAATGTGTAGAGTGAATTGGTCTGTCCTGCACTGTGGATATTCACCAAAAGATTCAGTAGTTCTTCAGATAATTCGCATGTATTTTAATATCCCAACTGGAAAAATAATTCGTAACATGCACTAACAAATCCAGTGCTTTTCTGGTGGATTGCTCACATCCCACTTGGTTGCCACATGGCATTTTATGTCTATGATATAAGCAGTAATATTATCCTCAATCAAGGTCACAGAGCAAGTCACTTTCAGAGCTATGGGATTAGTGCTTAGAGTTCTTGATTCCATTCTCAAACAGGTGTGTCCTAGTTTGAGAAAATCTGTTATACAAAACTACCAGCTCACCAAATAGATAAATTAAGTGGTGATTGCTTACATTTAAAAAGACTTCTTGTTAGAATTGCTTAAAATAGGCACTTCTGAAGAGTATAACATAGCCAAAGGAGCCTGGACTATTGCTAACCAAACCAAGAGGCCTAATGGTAACTTAAAGTTACCTTATCCTCTCCCCAAATTCATTCTCTCTTCCTAAAAGAATTGTAAGAATTCTCTCCTATATCATTAATGGAGTTAATGAAACATATGTAAATGTGGGCATATTGGTTGTTTCATTCATCCATTCACTCATCCACTAAATCATTCATATTGTTGCTCAATGACTCATGAGTCTTTTGGATACACAAAGACTAAGACTTGTATGTACGGCTGTCCTTAGGGCATTTAAAAGAGACAGATGTGTAAACAAACAAAGGGAGTGAATTTTTAATGATACCGGCAAGACAATAGTCTAAACAAGATAGAAGAATGAACTGTAGCAGCGGGAGGGGGAAGACTGAGAAAGTGAGGAAAGAATGCTGTGCTAAAGGAGTAGAATCCACGGGCTGGGCTGGTGGCTTAATGCTGGAGCACCTTGCCTAGCAAGTGTAAGGCACTGGGTTCAATCCTCAGTACCACATATAAATAAATAAAATAAAGGTCCATCAACACCTAAAAAAACCCCAGAATCCACATGACATGAAAACAGATTGGATGCAGGGCCCCAGAAGAGGGATGAGTCTTGGGATGACTTTTGGCCAAGGGTATTTGGTTCAGCAGTGGTTCCATTCATGAAGAGAGGGAGTTTAAGAGGAGGAGGTGTTGAGGGGGGGATGAGGTACAATGAGATTGATTTTGGATGAGTTGAGTGTAGGGATCTCATGGAATGTCCAGATGAAGTTAAGCAGTTCTATATTCCAGGCTGGAATTCAGGAAGGAGGACTGGGATTAAAGAGTCATCTGAAAAGGCATGAATAGTAGTGAATGTGATCATCCATGGAGAGCCAGAAGATATGGAGAGAATAAGGAGTGAACTCTGGGCAGCAAGAAGATGGAAATACAGGAGACTAAGGAGGAATACTCGAGGGAGACTGGATTATGATGTTAGGTGGGCTGAGTAAAGGGAACATTTCAGGAAAAAATGTCCATAGTGTTAAATATTGAGTAGAATCACGAATGGAGAGAATATATGGAGTTTAGGTTATTAGTGTCATTTGCCAAAGCAATTTAGGTAGTGTTGTGGGGTAAAATGTTTAAGAATAAATGGAAGTAGAGCTTATTAAGACTACCAGAAACAGAGGGAAAGAGATGGGACAGTAAAGGTGTTTTTTTTTTTTAATTTTTTTAGTTTTTGATGGGTCTTTATTTTATTTGTTTGCATATGGTGCTGAGAATCGAACCCAGTGCCTCACAAGTGCTAGGCAAGCATTTTACCACTGAACTACAACCCCAGCCCCATGTTTTGTTTTAATAGGGTAAAGATATCTTCGTTTTTATAGGATGCAAGGAAGAAGCTATTGGAAAGAAGAGGTTAGAAATATAGGAGAAAGGGGATTACAATGGAAGACGTTTCCTGATTTAGACTGACAAAGAAATGGGAGGGTTATGTAGTAAAAGGAAAGGAAGAGAGGTAAGTACCTTTTCCTTTAGCACTGAAGGAAATGAGGAGAGGAGTTTCATTCGTGCACATATATGAATGTAAGTGTAGGAATTTCCAGGATGATTCTCAGTAGTCTCATTTTTTCTGTCAGCAGGAAACAAAGTTGTTTGCTAAAAGAAAAGATGTAGTGAAGGCTGGAGGCTTGAGGGTGATGGTGAACGTTTGCAATGCCAGCTATGGAAGATAGACATGGCAGAGGGAGGTGGGGGCGTGTGGAGAGAGGAAGAGATGACACTCTCTGGCTGTGTGGGCAGCAGGGTTAGAGTGCCTTCCCTCAGGGTTGTGTTCTGTGTAGGCTGAGTCCTCCTTCCGCAGTGGAGAGGTTCGTGCTGCAGATAATGGCTTTCTGGGCCCAGCTGAGTAGTGCGCTGCTGGGTCATGGAAGAGAGCTCTTTTGGAGGGCTCCACTGTTGGATATGGTGAGCATTAGCACATGTGCTGTTTGAACACCTGAAATGTGTCTGATTCAAATTAAGATGTGTTATACAAGTAATCTGCGCTAGGAATTTGAAGACTTGGAAGGAAATAAAAATTACAAATAGCTCATTACTAATTTTTATATCAATTGCCTACTAAAATGATATTTGGGATACATAGGGTTAAATTATGAAAATTTCACTTTTTATTTTTAATGTGACCACACAATTTAAAATCTCACGTGGCTCCCGTTGTATTTGTACTGAACAGCACTGCCATTAGTAATGTGGAAAATTAGATGGTTTCAGAAATGTTAATCTTAGTCTAGAATCTTGGATGCTCACTGCAGTTTTATAGGGAATCAGAGAAAACCTGGGACAGTTTAGGAAATTGACCCTTTAAAGTGAGATTGCTGTGTTGGTTGAATCTTTGGATATACCCTTCCTTCGTTACTGGATAGGAGGTCTAAGACTGTCATATAACCAGGTTAACCATCTGTAAAAAGCAAACATTGTCAGCTTTGTCAGCATAAGGGGATTCGTTGAAATTAGTATGAAATGGGACATCCTTTTAAAAATGCAAGTACTATGTAAGTGCCTTGTATTATAAAGACCGCGGTTGTTATCTTCTGTTGAGCGTACGTTGTTCAATTTGGCTAGATATTCTTAAAATATGTTAGGGTATTACCTCATTTAATTCAGTCTTGTACACTGAACCTGGGCCTTTAAGATAACAAGATCTTTCCACTGACTGCTGAAATTTATGTTTCTATTATAGGACAAATATACTTGAATTATAAGATCTGTGTTCTGTTTTGTAAATTGGGTAAATGCATACTAAGATGAATTTGTTAGACCACTGCTGTTTCTGATGGTGCTTCTGTCATTTCCCTGCTGTGTTAAAGTTTTTAGTTAGAGGAGTACTTGGTTATAGGTTACTTTGGAAGGATCAATTCCAACAGAGTGGTAAAGATATAAGCCAGATGACAAGAAAGTAGTTACCAATTGGAAGCAAAGAGGGGAAGTTTCTTGTAGAGAAAAGCAAGGGAGATGGAACCTCAGAGCATCCCTGAGAATTCAGAGCAGGAAACAGAAACCAGCCTAGAGATTGTTTCTTCTTTTTTTGTATTAAAGAGGGTGGGGTTAATACAAAAAGTACTTTACAAACCACAAACTCAGTGGGAGAGCTGTAGGACCTTAGGCAGAGGTTTCCACTGGAGCTGTTGGTTTCAAGGATACCTCTCCATGCCTACGTCTACATCCCAAAGGTGCTGCTGCCTCTGACACTCGTGCCCAGGGTTCTGGGGACTTCAGCCCTGAGTCTGGCTTCTTGAGAAAGGAAAACTTTCTGAACCAGAATGCTCGAGGTCAATAACATTTTTTTTCATACTTGAGCAGGAAAGAGCTTAGTGCCTTTAGAAACTGGAGGAGCTGATGTGACTGGATCATTTCTGGTAAAGGTGGAAGTGGGAAGAGAGTCAGGTCAGTTAGAATTACAGGCCATGTTGAGAACTTTGGATTTTCTCCTAAGAAGAAGAGCCTTAGGACCGGGAGTGCAGCTCAGTAGTAGAGTGCTTGCCTAGCATGTGCAGCGCCCTGGGTTTGATTCTCAGCTTTGCAAGGGAAAAGATACTTCAGATCTTAGAGAAGGGGTGTGTTTTAACTTAGATTTTATGACACTTATTCTAACTATTTCATGGAATGTCAGAGACCAGATGGACCAGAGAATTCAATCTAAAAAATTCCAGGTTTGAGAAAATATAGTGGCAGAGGAGAGGTGGAAGTAGACTGCCAGAAGCTATTTTTAATAGTTATATTGACAGGACTTGGCAGTGAATGTGTTTAGGGGTGCCAAAAATAGATCCATGATATTTCATTGTTTTATTCCTTTGAAGAAGTTTCTGAGTGTTGAGCTATAGGCTTCTTTAGGATAGTAAAGAAAAATTAGGTAATAATTCTTTTTTTCATCAGGATGTGGTTTACTATGTGGAATGAGTCTTTCTGCAGGAGAAATTAAGAATGACTCTCAAGTTTCTAAGTAGTAAGTAATATGAGTGTATATCAAAGGTTAAATCTCTTATAATTTTTTAAAAAATAGAAAAGAAGTAGCAAATATTTACCAAAAAGTAATATAATTTTCCATTATTCTAAGGTTATGTTTTCAGACTTCACTTACATAAATGAGTCTTCATAGTTTCAGCTAAAATAGAAAAGTTTACATAAATGTCAAGAAATTTAGCCAATCCTTTTAAAAAGAAGAAAACGAGGAGATCATAATTTTATATTTCAAAATAATGCCTGTGTCAAATGAGCCTTCATTTTCATTTTGCCAGCGTCTTGCTGGCTGAAATATATTGCCAACACAGTAAGAGGCAGTGAGTACCTGTTGAAATCTAGTGGAAGAGACTGAATGGAATTGTCTGAATATTTAACCTGGAATAGAATTTAACTGTGGCCCTCTTCAGCTTCTGTGAATTTACATGACAGCTAATTTCTACCTAATAGAAAGTGCCATGTAAAACCTGAGAGTTCATAAACCAGATATTTTAATAATTCCTCAAATACAAGCAATTCATTCAGTCTCCAATGCAAATAAGTGTATTTACCATGAACTCTCAGCTGGCTCATTCATTGAGACTAGGATATAGTAATTGAGTTTGATTTTGCAGTTATGCTTTCTAAATCTTATGCATAGGTTCTAAAAGGTTCCTCCGACTTAGCAGAAAATAGCCTTTGGATATCTTCCCTGGTTTCCTTTCCTACTTCTGATTCCTTCCCTGTGTTTCATTATCTTGTTTTAGTTGTGACTTAGTATGATATTGCTTGTCTCCCAGGAATACAAAGATGCAGATGCATTAGTCAGAACAGGGGTTGTGCATCTATGTCATTGGAGAGTTCCAGTAATGGGCTGGAAATGTGAACACTTACTGTTTTAATTGTGGTGGCTGCACATTGGCTGCTGATATTGTTGTCTGTGAAATGAAGATTTGATTAGAACAGGCTTTAAAGTCTTGTTTCATAGCTATTTTAATGTGACCAGGACTGAAACTGTCATAGTCCTTATTCATATTTATCTACTTATTTATATCACGACTACTGTGGTTTTCCAGTCATTTAGGGGAAGTATTTTTCCCCCGTACTTAAAATTCCCCTGAAATTAGTCTAGCAATCTACTGATTTACCTACCCCATACCATTCATTATGTGAAGGTATTCTATACTTGATCACAAGTCTCTTTCTTCAAAGTTCTATTATTAGTAAATTTCACAGAGCTCTTTTCAGTTTAATTTGCTTCTTAAATGGAAGGTCATTTTCATTCTTGAATCTCTCTCCTATTTTAGGAAGAACTAAAACAGAATGGCTTACTATGGAAGTGATTTGTTCTTTGTCCAGACATATCAGATAAGTCTATTATTCACTGACATGCTTAAAAATACACACAGCCTTGGGTAATTAAACCTTCTCTTGGTTTTCAGTATTTTGCTAACCACCATTCTATTTGGTGCTTTTTATTTAATCTCATTCATTCATTCATTCATTCATCTATTTATTCATTTATTAATTTGTTCATTGATTTACTTATTCATTTATTCATTTATTTATTTATTCATTCATTCTTTTTTTTATTTAATTTTTTGATTCATTGAACACAAATGGAGTACAGCAATTGTTTTTCTGGTTGTACACAAAGTAGACTCCCCCCATCTGTGCATTCATACATATACACAGGGCAATGATGTCTGTCACACATACTGTTATTATTCTTATCCCCCAACCTCAACCCCACCCTCCCTTCCCTCTATGCTCTCTATCCTTTCTCCATTCTTGCCATCATTCCACCCCACATTATGCATCATCATTCACTTATCAGAGAGACCATTCGGCCTTTGGATTTTTGGGATTGGCTAATCTCACTTAGCATAATAGTCTCCAACATCATCCATTTACCTACAAATGCCATAATTTTATTCTTCTTTATGGCTAATATTCCATTGTGTATATATACCACAGTTTCTTTATCCATCTATTGAAGGACATCTAGGTTGGTTCCACAATCTAGCTGTTGTAAATTGAGCAGCTATGAACATTGATGTGGCTGCATCACTGTAGTAATCTGATTTTAAGTCCTTTGGGTAAAGGCCAAGGAGTGGGATAGCTGGGTCAAATGGTGGCTCCATTCCAAGTTTTCTAAGGAACCTCCACACTGCTTTCCAGAGTGGCTGCACCAACTTGCACTCCCACCAGCAATGTATGAGTGTACCCTTTTCCCCACATCCTCGCCAACACCTGTTGTTGCCTGTATTCTTAATAAAAGACATTCTAATTGGGGTAAAATGAAATCTTAAGGTGATTTTGATTTGCATTTCTCTTATAACGAGGGACGTTGAACATTTTTTTCATAAATCTATTGATTGCTTGTAGATCTTCCTCTGTAAAGTGTCTGTTCATTTCCTTGGCCCATTTATTGATTGGGACAGGTAGATCAATGGTACAGAATAGATGACACAGAGACAAACCCACATAAATACATTTATCTCATACTTGACAAAGGAGCCAAAAACATACAATGGAGAAAAGACAGCCTCTTCAACAAATGGTGCTGGGAAAATTGGAAATCCATATGCAGCAAAATGAAACTAAACCCATATCTCTCACCCTGTACAAAACTCAACTCAAAATCGATCAAGGACCTAGAAATTAGAACAGAGACCCTGCACCTAATAGAAGAGAAAATAGGGCCAAATCTTCATCATGTTGGCCTAGGACCAGATTTCCTTAACATGACTCCCAAAGCGCAAGAAATAAAAGCAGGAATCAATGATTGGGATAGAGTCAAACTAAAAAGCTTTTTCTCAGCAAAGGAAACAATCAGCAATGTGAAGAGAGAGCCTTCAGAGTGGGAGAAAATCTTTGCTACACACACTTCAGATAGAGCACTAATCTCCAGAATCTACAAAGTACTCAAAAATCTTTACACCAAAAATACTATTCATTCATTCTTCATTCATTCATTTCATTCATTCGGTCTTAGAGGTCATTTTGAAGCCAGAATTCTTCCTCCCACTGCAGGAATACCTGAGTAGATGTTGTAGTCCTTATGTGCTTTAAAATAACCAAGCACTTGATAGAGCCGAGCAGGCAACGTTATAGAAGGGGATGAATATGCCAGAAATTAGAGGAGAGAGAGAACTCAAATTACTAAAATTCAAGATGCAAAAGGAACTATCATGACGGACGCTATCAAAATACAAAACATAATTAGAAACGATTTGGAAAATCTAATACTCCAACAAAATAGATAATCTCAAAGACATTGATAGGTTTCTAGAGACATATGACCCACCCAAACTGAATCTGGAGGACATGCACAATTTAAATAGACCAATTTCAAGCAATGAAATAGAAGAAGTCATCAAGAACCTACCTACCAAGGAAAGTCCAGGGCCAGATGGATTCTCAGCTGAGTTCTACAAGACCTTCAAAGAAGAACTCATTCCAATACTCCTCAAAGTATTCCAAGAGTTAGAAGAGGAGGAGGGAACACTTCCAGACACATTCTATGAAGCTAATATCCCTCTGATACCAAAACCAGACAAAGACTCATCAAGGAAAGAAAATTTCAGACCAATATCCATAATGAACATAGATGCAAAAATCCTTAACAAAATTTTAGCAAATTGCATATAAAAACATATTAAAAAGATAGTGCATCGTGATCAAGTGGGTTTCATCCCAGGGATGCAAGGTTGGTTCAACATCTGGAAATCTATAAATGTAATTCAGCACATCAACAGGCTTAAGGTTAAGAACCACATGATTATTTCAATAGATGCAGAAAAAGCATTTGATAAAATACAGCACCCCTTCATGCTCAAAACACTAGAAAAAGTAGGGATAGTAGGAACATACCTCAACATTGTAAAGGCAATCTATGCTAAGCCCTCAGCCAACATCATTCCAAATGGAGAAAAACTGAAAGCATTCCCTCTAAAAACTGGAACAAGGCAGGGATGCCCTCTTTCCCCGCTTCTATTCAACATTGTCCTTGAAATTCTAGCCAGAGCAATTAGACAGACTAAAGAGATAAAAGTGATTTGAATAGGAAAAGAAGAACTTCAACTATCACTATTTATAGATGATATGATACTAGATTTAGAGGAGCTGAGAAATTCCACCAGAAAACTTCGAGAACTCATAAATGAATTCAGTAAAGTAGCAGGCTATAAAATCAACACTCATAAATCTAATACATTCTTATTCTTAAGCGATGAATCTTCTGAAAGAGAAATTTGGAAAACTACCCCATTCACAGTAGCCTCAAAAAAAATAAAATACCTGGGAGTCAATTTAACAAAAGAGGTGAAAGACCTCTACAACGAGAACTACAGAACACTAAAGAAAGAAATTAAAGAAAACCTTAGAAGATGGAAAGATCTCCCGTGTTCTTGGATAGGCAGAATTAATACTATCAAAATGACCATACTACCAGAAGTGCTATACAAATTCAGTGCAATTCCAATTAAAATCCCAATGACGGACCTCATAGAAATAGAGCAAGCAATCATGAAATTCATTTGGAGGAATAAGAGATCTAGAATAGCTAAAGTAATCCTTAGCAGGAAGAGCAAAGCAGGTGGTATTATAATACCAGACCTTCAACTATACTACAAAGCAATAGTAACAAAAACAGCATGGTATTGGCATCAAGTTTGAAAGGCTCTTGATTCCCTAAATGCAAATAATTATTATGGTAATATTATTCAGATTTTTTCAGCATAATTTATCATTTGTAAATATCATACATTTTAAACAGTTACTTATGGTAGTAAATGAAATTGTATGTTGATACTGTGTATTGCTTTTATGTGTCTGATAATCATTTCTGCTCCTTTAAGATAGAGCAGTTGTGCATGTTAGTGTGGTTTCACCCTGGAGTGCAAGGAGCAGGAGGAACGTAAATCTGCTAGAAACAATTAGGGAAAATCTGCCAGGAAATGATCTGCAAAGGATCACTTTACTTTCAGTATTTCACTTCCACTTGTAGTATTTTGTCAGTATTTCAATATGTTTTATGTGCATACACACATAGGACATTTTATAGTGATCAAAACTGAAATCAGTTCATCAATACCTTTTCAAACGGATCCAAACTGAAAGCCTAAACATAAAATGTGTGCGGCTGCTGCCAGTGCAACATGGCAGACTGCCTGACAGTAGAAGCAGAAGGAGACTCTAAAATAAGGGTGAAAGAAGGTACAGGGTAGTGGTCACACTAGCTGTGTGTGTACGTGTGTATGCTGTCACACACAGCCAGTCACGTGGCCCTCTGTCATCATCAGCTCTTCATCATGTGCCACACTTCCATATGACCAGCAGCAGGGCAGATCTGTTTACAACGTGAGTGATACTCTGTGCTTGCGCGTCCCAGCAGCTGCAGTGTCACTGGGTGATAGGAATCTTCCCAGCTTTGTGTACATGGCCTGTGCCACCCAGTGTGTCCCCATGTGGCATGTGGCTGTGACTGAGTACTGTTAGCACATTCTTCGGTGCTGGAACTACAAATGCAAATGCTGCTCAGCTTCCTTGCACCCTCAACCTCACTGTCACAGTTCTTTGTGGTTTTCATGTTCTCCAGGTGATCCCATCGCTGCCTTGACCTCTGAGCCTTGTCCTCCCTTCTTCTAGCATTCTTGCCTTTAACCTGACTTCAGCTGTGATTATACCTTAAAATTGTCATTATCAGCCACTGTAATCCCTCTTCCCTACACTTGGAAAATGAAATTTTCCATCCCACTTCCTCTAACATGCTCCTCTCAGTAGGCACCCCATTCCATTGGCTGAGCTGAAATCTGTTGACCTTCCTTTTCATTGTTCACCCAACCTCTTTCCTCTTTTCTCACTTCCTTTCTTATTCAAGTTTTTTTTTTTTAAATTTTGTCCATCCTTTTCTTTCATTCTCTTGTACCTCTGTTGTTTTCTTGTATTCTCTTGGTAAAACCCTGAACACTCATTAAATTCAGGGCTATTTATATTCAGTTTTTCCCCTAAAGGTAAGCTAGTACTAAACAGATAGAACTGTAACTTTTTTAAAAAGATCTCTTAATATTAATACATTAAGCTGATCCATTCTAAATCATGTTGTTAGGATCTTTATAAAATACAGGTCTTTAAAACTGCAAATCTTTTGTAGTAACAAACTGGATTTGTATTTTGTGTGATTCCAATAATGTGTTGATAAAAAGAAATAAAATTATTGTTTGCCTTCTGACATAGGTCACAGTTGACTCTGCCTTGAGCCACAGAAAAAGCCTCAGAAGTAAACTGAAGTTTCATTGCCCCAAATTTTCATACATGCATGTGGTTTCCAGGAAAAAAAATCAGCATCCTCAATATATAACATGTATTTCATAATTAAAATAATTCACGTTTTATATAACTTAGTGTTTTTCTTATTAATGCCATATGACTAACCTTAATCTATATGTATTTAATAGGAAATTGCTCGGCATTTACGCCCTGAAACCCTTAGAGCAATCTTCGGTAAAACTAAGATCCAGAATGCTGTTCACTGTACCGATCTGCCAGAGGACGGCCTGTTAGAGGTAAGGGAAAGAAGGGTAGACCTTCTCTTTATATTCCAAGCTCAGAAATACTCTCAGCAGTTGGCATGTAAGAAACTGTTTCGCACTCTTCCTTTGCACTGTTACACGGCCATCTGATAACTTCAGACTATAAAAGACAGAACTGTAGCTGGGCCCCATGGTGTGCACCTGAGGCAAGAGCATCACTTGAGCAAAGGAGCTCCAGGCTAGTCTGGGCCACATAATGAGACTTTATCTCTTTAAAAGAAGTCCAAATTGTAGTGCTATAAAAAACTGGGTCAACTTCAAAGAATTAAGTTGTTTTTTTTTTTTTCTGATTGGCATATATTGTGGTTTAAAATAATTTAATAAGAAACTATAACATAATTGAGTCTTTTTTTTTGGTACTGAGGATTGAACTCAGGGGCACTCAACCACTGAGCCACATCCCCAGCCCTATTTTGTGTTTTATTTAGAGACAGGGTCTCACTGAGTTGCTTAGAGCCTCACCATTGCTGAGGCTGGCTTTGAACTGCCAATCCTCCCGCCTCAGTCTTCTGAGCCATTCTGTTTATAGGCATGCACCACTGTGTCCGGCACATAATTGAATCTTGAAAAATATATTTTTAAAGCAGGTGACAGTATCTTTATTATAAGCCATGAAAATGGAATTAAGAACTACAGTATACAATGTGATAGCATTAAAAGTACTACCTACCTCTCAGTGGTACTTTCTATGTTCCAGATCCTACCATAGTAAGTGCTTTCTATGAGTTATTTCTTCTAATTGCCATGGCCACTCTAATAGACTGGTCTAGTTTTTCAGGGAAATGCAAGTTAGACGCATAAAGCTTAAGTTACGGCCCCAAATGAAGCAGTTAATAAGCAACCAAACCATGTTTTGGTTTCTCACCTATTAACATAAAGTAAGAAACAATGAAAAAAATTCTTAAAAAAAGTGAAAATCAATCTGATTTGGGGTTAAGAAAGTCATTGTTAGACCAAAAACAAAGAAAGAAACTTTAAAAATAAAAAAAGTATTAGTTGAAAAATTGTTTAAGCATCAAAAAGAAACTAAATGAAATTAAAAGACATATCTCTACACTCTGAGTCTGTCCAACTCCATGCATATAGGCCTCTCTTATTTATGCAAAATGTACTTTTTTCATGCAAGACATAGATTTGATCTGTTAAATTTATTCCCACCAGTTTCGTTTCTATTGCTCTCGAGAATTACATTAGTTCCACCAAGATTTTCTCCTAGGGCTGGGGATACAGCTCAGTTGATAGAGTGCTTGCCTCGCATGCACAGGGTTCTGGGTTCAATCCCCAGCGCCACAAACAACAATACAAAGCAAAAAAGATTTTCTCCTATAATCCAAGATGTCATCTTCTAAAATCTTATCTAAACTGTGAACTCAGTATGAAATTTTGACATATTGTGAAATAGAAAAATGTAACAAGTTTTATTTTTAATTACCAAAGAATTAAAATGTTTATTTAAATTCACCTGTTTTAAAAATATTCCCTTCTCCTTTTGATAGTTTAGGACCTATTATTAGGTTGGAATAGAGACTATCACTCAGTGAAACCAAATATTATTAACCATGAAATTTATACTCCTTACAAATATTATCCTCAGTATGTCTGTGGTTTTGTTCATACAATTTAAAATAGATTATTACTGCTTGCAGTTTATAAAGACATTTACTAAATGACTAAAATCTTTACAACCCCCACTGCACAACCCCATACTCCATACCCCCATTGAAGATTTCATTGCAAATTATTAACTGTGCAAACTGGAAAATTAATCAAAAACTGGAAGTTGGTACTCCAACAACCTCCTTGCATATGACTGGTGCACACTTTTTTCTTAATTTGTTCTTTTTAGATATACATGACAGTAGAGTGTATTTTGACATATTATACACACATGGAGTATAACTTATTCTAGTTAGGGTCCCATTTTTTGGTTGTACATGATGTGGAGTTTCACTGATCATGTGTTCATATATGAACAGAGGAAATTATGTCCAGTTCATTCTACTATCTTTCCTATTCCCATCCCTCCTCCATTCCGTTCATTCCCCTTTGTCGAATCAAATGAACTTCTACACCCCCACCCCCTTGTTGTGTGTTAGTATCCACATATCAGAGAGAACATTTGGCCTTTGGATTTTGGGGACTGGCTTATTTCACTTAGCATGATAGACTCCCAGTTCAATCCATTTACTGGCAAATGCTATAATTTCATTCTTTTTATGGCTTAGTAATATTCCATTATGAAAATATATGTGCACCACATTTTCTTTATCTATTCATCTGTTGAAGGACACCTAGGTTAGTTCTATAGCTTTGCTATTGTGAATTGAACTGTTACGAACATTGATGTGTCTACATCACTGTAGTACACTGATTTTAAGTCCTTTGGGCATATACCAAAAAGTGGGATAACTGGATCAAATGGTGGCTCCATTCCAGGTTTTCTGAGGAATCTCCATACTTCTTTCCAAAGTGGCTGATACATCCGTGATACAGCTTGGATATATCACTTCTGTTATCAATAAAGTGGAATATAGAAGGCTGACAGAGCCAAGGATGTTCTGTTAGTTGGGAATTAATGATTTGCTGGATCTGTTTGTCTTTAAATGATAATAGTAATATAAAAGGACTTAAAGGCCAAATGTCCAAGAGTTATCCACCCATAGGGTTTCAAAGTGAAATTCAGAGTGATGCTAAGGCCAGCTCCCTCTTCTAGGAAGCACTTGGTCCTTAGTGCCACTGCTCATTAAAGAAACCTCGTTTCGGGGTAGAGTGACCTTAACATTTATCACCAAGGTTCTTTTGAAAGGCAGCTCCTGTGGGACAGGAAGCATAGAGCAAAACATCACAGGCAGAGTGAATTGCCATCCTGTTCGTACAGCAAGAAGAGAAAAAGGAGCATTGTTACTTCAACTTGCCCTAATGGGGTGTTTACTGAGCTGTGTTTATTTGTGTACATGTGTGGAGCTGAAAGTGTGATTTCAGTTTATGTTTTTCATCTTCCATTATTTCGCATATATATTTGTTCAGTAGACAGTTTCAGAGCTTATTTCACTTGCCAGCATTGTGACAGCATTTTAAAAATCAAACAAGACAAGCTCTCTGTTCTCATGGAGTTCATAGTAAGTTTGAAAGGTCAAAGGTCTTAGCACGAATATAGAAATCTGATTTCTTTTGATGCTGGTTGTTGTGACAAGGTCAAACAGGCAGCACCATGTGTATAATATGAGACATCCCAGAATGTTGACTCACTGGCAGTGCTTTCTGGTACTCTGTGGCAGTAACGCCAAAGATCTTAAATTTATGTGTTAAAGCACTGATGGAGAAAATGTCCAGCTTAATTAGCAACCAAAGAAATCCTAATTCATAGCAGAAAATTTTTAAAGTAATAATGCTTACTTCTGGAAAGGCTGCAGTAAAGCAGATAAAATCGTGTTTATCTGGTGACAGCTTAGGGGCAACAGGTATTGAAATCCTGGGGTGGGGGGGTCCTTACAATTTGTTCCAGAATTCTACTACTTAGAATCTAACCAAAGGAGGAATATGGCATCCTGACTACAAAATGGAAAGTTATCTTCACCGATGTTCATGGATGAATATTTGTGGTAATTAAAGGTGGAAAGAACATGTATGTCTAAAGATAGCTCCGGTGTCCCCTCTCAGAAACTTTCCATGACACTCAGAAGGCTCATGTGTGTGTTTTCAAAGCACTTCGTTTCTCTCTACTGTGATAGTATTGCCAGGAGTCAAAAGAGTTCTGTCCTCCCGGGCAGGTTGCTTATCTTGCTGTGCCTATGAAGGTAAATAAGAACAGTGCCTGCCTTACCAGATGGCATAGTGCCCAGCAAATACTAACGGCCCAACAAATGATCACAATTACGTTATTACCACACAGTGTCTCTCTGCTCATGCATTTCCACATGAGACCAGGTACTCGTAGGGAAGAGATTCTTTCTTGCCTGGCATATAAGAGCTCTTCAATAAGTGATCTGGGGAGGAAAAGAGGGAAGAGTTTGATTAAATAAATTATGGTTCATGCACTCAGAGGTGATGAAAGTGCAGACTCTGTGTCTGTCGTACCTAGCCTTGGTTGCATGTTGGGATCACTCAGGCAGTCTTTCAAATACTGATGCCCAGCTCCATCCTCAGAGATTCTAATTTTTTAAAAAAATTATCACACTTTTAGAAAAGTTGCAATTACAATACAATAAAATAAACTTCTTTAAATGAACATTTGAGAGTCAGTTGTCAGCCTAGTGTCCTATACTTCTGAATACTTTAGGGTATATTTTTTAACATAAAAAGACCTTTTCCTCTGTAGTCACCTTATAACCATCCAAATTATGGGGTTAACATTTTGATACATCACTTTTATATAATTCTCAGACTCCATTCCAACTTCACCAGTTGTCTCAATAAGGTGCTTTTGTAGCCGGAGCCAACTCAGCATCATACATCATATTTAGTTTTTTCTTTTGTCTCTTTCAATCTAGAGCAATTTTTCAGTTTTTCCTTGACTTTCATGACCTTGACAACACTGGAAATAACAAGCAGAGATTCAAAGTCAATGTGTCTGGTATGCCTTTGCTTTTCAGCCGCCTTTCTCGATGGCCACTGCCTGCAGTTCTAGCAGGGTGTTGACACGGGTCTGTCGCTGTGTGACATGTGTCCTCACCAGGAGGCACTTGTTCTGCCCTCCATGCTCAGGGAAGGAATGATGCCTTTTTATTTAGGACTCCATCGCCTTCCCTCTGGCCTCCCAGTGACAGTCCTCCTCTCACCATGTCACCAGTGATCGCAGAGGGCCAGTTTCATTTTCTCCTTTTCCCTCAGCTTCATGAAGGAAGTATCTCTTCTCTGTCTTTCACCTTTTCATCTGTCCCCAGACCCTCTTTTTTGGGTTATCTACAGCAGGGACAACCACCGCTTGGTGCACAGAGATTGAAATGCTCAAAGTTGCTGAATGGATGAATCATGGTAGAAAATTCAAGTATGTTTGAATTTGGAATTCTGCACACTAAAATAATAGGTCAGTCATCCTTTACTCAGGTATTTATGTCTTTTAAAAATTAAAAACACTACACTGGGGACACAGCAATAAGCAGGGAGCTAGTGGGCCCTGCCTTCCTGGAGCTTCCTCGCTTCTGAGGGATAGTGATTGTGGTAATTGTTTCATACAATAATGAAAACAATTGGATAGTTCCTCTTTCTTTGCTAAACATTCTGTTACTTGGTTATATAATTTTGTGATTATAAAATAAAATTTTGAAAAGTTTTTAAAATATTTTATGTATAGTTGCTCAAAACAAATCTGAATTTGAATAGATAACCATACATGGATTCTCCTTCTGGTGCATTCAAGGTAAAATAGCAGTGTATCAGGGATTAACTGGAAGTAAATATAGACTTAGGGTGACTGAAATGGTTGGGTGGGCGGCCCAGGTTTGCTGACCATAGTTAATGCAGCCACATATGACACTCACAGTGATTTTTTAGTTTTTGTCTCTCTCTTGAGGGAAGATTATAATTTTTACTAGCACATTGTCAAAGTGGGGGAGCAACTTGTACGAAGATGAGAGCAAACAGCTTTCTCTGGGAAATCTAAAAATAGTAAGACTGGGGCTCTGACCAGCATGTGGGAGATGATAAGAGTAAGTTAGAAAATCCAGCAGGGCCTTGTACAGTCATAGCAAGACATCTGAACTCGAAGGGGAGGCATCAAGCATCCAAATACGTGTTTTCCACAGAGGAGTAGCAAAATCACTCTGTTCTGTAGATCACTTAGAATAGTTTGGAGAACAGATCAAAAGGGCCTCAGCAGAGGGAGGAGGGGGAGTCTGCAGGGAGAGAGACCAGGCAGATGACTATTAAGGTACTTCAGGACAGAATTCTGGTAGCCTGAGTGAGTGTGGCAGTGGGGTTATCCAAAAGCAGTGAAGGAGGTAGAACTGACCCCCCAAGAGACAGACTGAACATGGAGGACAGGTGGGAATGAGGCGCGGTCAGTGCTACCCCTGGGTGAAGACAGTGGTGCAGCGACTGTCATCTTTATCTGGATACCAAAATCTAAAGACTTGTGAACACCAGTGTTTTCATACGGTTGGTGACGCGGTCTAACTGATCGTACACCAGGCTTTGTATCAGTCTTGTTGAACCACGGAATGTGATGAATCACACTGGGGCAGGAGGCCTCGCGTACTGGATTATGGCTGCTTCCCTGGCTCCTTGGGTGGTGTAGTATCTAGTATTTAAGCCATGTTACTGTTCCAAATACTTAAACAGTATCAGCACCAGTTTTGAGTGGAGGAGAAGGGAGGTTTGAAATGGCTGTGTGTTCCAAAAAAGCTGGTCGCAGAAACTAGATATGATATTTAAGATTTGGTTGATACAGGAGATTGAATGATAGGGTTTAATTGTTTTTCTGATGACCAGTTGAATTGGCCTAGGAGCCAGGATTTTACAGGGGGTGCAATGGATAAATTGTGAGTATGTTAGCAAGAGTGGTTGAAATCATAAATAAGGAATGATGTAATGAGAGGAGGTGCTAGATGAAAGGGAGAAAGTAGATGGGCCAAAGGACTGGAGACCTTCCTGAGGTACAGACAGAAGTCCCTGGAATACCAGAGGGAGGGAGCTGTGGTCAGAGCAGAGTTGTCTCAATTTAAAATTTCAGAAGTGGAGTTTTTCATGATTGTGATCAGCTTCACAGTGTGGCCTTGGAAGTGCTAGCCAGTGAGGAGTAGAGGCCAGTATGTAGGCACAGGAACTGAGAGAGGCTTTGGTGTTGAGTCGCACTGAAGTCATCCGGATCCTGGCTGGAAGCAAGATGGAGAAGGTAATGGTGGTCCAAACGTGAAGTCTTCAGCAAAGAGGGAAGTGAGCCTGGTATGGGTGCCACAGGGAGGAGGAGAGAGAGTCTAGCCAGACCAGCATCAGCCTCACAGAGTCAGGCTCTTGATGAGGGGAGGAGGTCTTAAAGTAGCCCTAGGGGAGAGGTGCAACTCCTCCTCCTCTCCTGACCAGAGGGCTTCACCTGAAGACTCCCAAGGATTGATGTCCTGGGGGCTACGCAGGCTACCTGTCATGCTAAGAGGCCTGGTGAAGAGGTTCAGATTCAAGAGAGCCTATGTTGGTACTGAGGTTCCAGAAGAAGCAGGAGTGATCATTGAGATAAGCAGAGGAAAAGACAACCCCAAATCCATGTGAAAGTAGCAGGATGAATCTTGAGGGGGGTGGGGATGTTCCAAATTAGTAAATAATTTTCTGATCACTAGTAAGAGTCCCTCAAAATGTCTTTTAAAAGCCAGGACTTTTATTTTCCTGCCCCATAATTTGAGATCTGAAGGTAGGTTTCTGGTCGAGTAGGCTAGCCCCTTGAATACCAAGACCAGGCACCTCCTCTGTGTTGCTTAGCCATCCTCCCCATGTGTTCTCTGCCTTGATGTCACAGAAGGTGGTCAGATCTCTAGTTATCACTTTTGTGTGCCAACATTAAGAAAGGGAAGAGTAAAGGCCAAGAGTGAAACACACCTCTCCCTTCAAGTCTTTCCCAAGCCAGAACAGCTTCTGGTTGTGGCTTCTTTGGGGGTTCTAGTTCTGTGACCACCCCTTTTAAGAGAAAATTGTTGGAAGTATTTCTGTTAGTTGGGAACATTGCTTTCTCTAACAAGTCAAAACTCTATTAAAATGAAGGCAGGTGGAAGACTTCTAGAAGTGGTTAACAAGGGCATTTTGCTGGTGACCAGGTTTCCCATAGAATTGGCCCTTCTGATCCCTGATGTGTGGTTCTCAAGTGCCCTTCCCTATGCATGAGCTTCTGCATCACCTGAGAATTTGGGGGAAATGAAATTCTTGGGCCCTACCCTAGATCTACTCAGAAACTCTGGGGATCAGGCCCAATGCTCTGCTTTAAAAGGCCTTCCTGGCAATTCTAGAGTCCCGAAAGCTTGAGAACTGCTGATTAGTGCTGTGGTTCCAGTCAGTGGCATGCCTCAGAATCACTTGTAAGAGTGTGTGTGTGTGTGTGTGTGTGTGTGTGTGTGTTGACACATAAAAATTGTACATATTTATGGATTACCAAATTATCTCATTCATTTGGAATCTAAAAAAGTTGATCCCAGAAAAGTTGAGAGTAGAGCAGTGGTTACCATGGCCACGGGGAAAGGTTGGTCAAAGCCTAGGATCCATTCAGTGAAGGTTCTGGTTAAATGGGTCTGGGATAAGCTTTCTGTTTTTTTTTATTGATAATAGCTAATGGTCAAACTAGCTTTTAGAATCCACTTTTCTGTGAGTGGGGCACACCAAACTTGTTGGAAGTTGTCAGCCTTGGTTCTGCTTTTGAGGAAAACCTGGACCCCATGATCAGGCCAGCAAGGGAGTTATTTTGCTTTCAGGACTCACTGAGAGTTGGCAAGAGCAACAGACTCCGAGTTCATAGTGTGTGGCCTCTCTGGATGAATTCCAGAGCAGCTAGGAGTTGTACTTCCACAGGCATCCTAGACTCTGAATAGGGGGTGAAGGCTGCCACACGCCCTCACAGGGAGTGACACGTTGCCTGCATGCTGAGGCTGACAGGGACAGGGGTCCTGGGCTTTCTACAGTGAAGTTTGTTCTCTTCAGCTTCTTCCAGTCTGCACTCATCGTTTAGCATGGGCGTGTGACTCACAGGTGTGCAGGGGACCAAGACTTGTCTTTCTGGTTGCACAACTGCCTGAGGGCCTGGGCAGCTCTTAGATTGATATGCCCTCCATCCCTGCCTAGCAAATTGTTGGCTTCTAATCCATGTCCATAAAGAAAACGCATGGGGAAACGTCTCCCGAATGGAATGGTGCACCTCCATTCCCTCTCTCTGTTTTTATGACTAACTATTACCACACTCTAATGTCGTATCTCAGTGTTCCCTCTGCCTGCCAAATGCCAGAAAAATCCATTGCTGTGCCTTCTTTTAGTGCTGACTGTGTTCAGGTAAACCTGAAGTATGTGAGTATGGAAAGCTGATGGCTTGCACAGAGGTTTTTTTCTTCCTTCTCAACCCTCTTATTTCAGAAGTCTCTACATCCACCTTAAAAACATCCTGAAAATAGCAGGTGGCATTAGGTTCTCAAATTGTAATTTATTATGTTCCTGTTAGTATTTCATCAGCATTGACTGTTTTCTCAGATAAGGGAATCTTGGACTAAGAAGTAATTTCCTGTCCCTGTATCCTGTCACAAATGAAGCTCATGTTCCTTGCTTGATTACATCTATAATTTTTACCCAAGGTAAGTCTCACACCACGTCCATAATGATCATGGCTCTAATATTCCCATTGTTTAGCATAGATACAATAATGACTCTAGTAATAAAGTGCTGGAAAAACTTACCTTCAATAGTCACAGTGGGCCGGGCACGGTGGCTCACGCCTATAATCCCAGCACTTGGGAGGCTGAGGCAGGAGGATCGCGAGTTCAAAGCCAGCCTCAGCAACTTAGCGAGGCCCTAAGCAACTCAGTGAGACCCCGTCTCTAACTAAAATCCAAAATAGGGCTGGGGATGTGGCTCAGTGGTGGAGTGCCCCTGGGTTCAATCCCCAGTACCCTCCCCCCCCAAAAAAAAATTAGTCACAGTGTCTGTTTCCTTCATGGAAGTGTCTATAAACACTGATGCTATATATTCAGGCAGTCATCTTAATGACTAAAACCACATTTCACAAAGGAAATTATAGGCCCATAGGGCTTTCAGTTTCTCAAATACAATCTCAGCTCTCACTTTTTGTAACATGCTTTTTTGCTTTTGTGTGTTTATTTTTCCAGGGCTGGGGATCAAATCAAGGGCCTCATGCATGCTAGGCAGGAATTTGTTGCTGAGCTGCACCCCAGTCTTAGACTATAGTTTAGATTAGTTGTCTTCTTAGTCTGGAAACTTAGCAGCATAGTGGTGTAAGGACTATATTTAATATGATTATCCTACTTTATAAAGGCACCTGTAAATTTATTTACTATAGATTCCAGGAAATAAATTCAGATTAATTTTGGAAAGATTGGTTAGTAAATAATTATGGCAAATCCATATAAAGTAAATCAGTATAGCATCCTACCACTGAAAATGACCTTAAAGGGGCATTTCAGAATCTCCATGTGTTTTATCCCAGCATTCTCAGCTTCTCTACCTATGCCATATGCAGTAGTGGTTCTCACACTTAAGCAGCAGCAGAACCCCCATTTGTAAAACACAGATTGCTGGACTCCTCTTCAGAACTTCTGATTCATTCGGAAGTTCTGAGAATTGGCAATTCTGACCGGCGTCCATTTAATTCTGTTGCCGTTGGCACAGTATAACTGACAGCCACTCCCCAGGCCAAAAGATGCAGCTGACTTTCACACTGTGTTAGTTTGGTTAATGGTGCTCAGATTTGGAATTTTTGGACCTGGAACATTTCCTGAAACAAATCAGGCAATAAATAACAGTAACAAAGCCACACTGGAGATAGACATAATGATTAACTCTCAAATTTTGCCAAATGAGGACATTAGAAAAAATCGTCTTCCATCATCAGCATCATTTTGTTTTAAAAGGACATTATCACCAATAGCATTTACTCATAGAATAAGGGCTGTCTCTTCAACTGAACAAATTCAGCTTCTCCAACAGCTGACTATGCTGTGGCATGCCCAGGGCACGAGGGCCCAGGTAGTCCACTGCAGGTTCAGGCAGAACAGAGCTATGTTTTCTACAGAGTTTAAAATAGTAATTTAATCCACCAGAAATTTTTCTGTTTTTCATTATCACTGTGAACAGGCTGTTACAGAGAAAGTCCTGTCCCCTCTCCAAGCAGAGACCAACTCCAGGCTTGCCTCTGCTTTAGATGCCCTGATTTTTCCCATTTTGCCAGAAATGGTGAAATGCCATCCTAGATAGCACCATCCATGGAGTGCTGGTCTAGATTTTATTCAAATGCCCTTGGTTTTATTCAAATCTGACACAGAATGCTTATGTCATGTTCATAAGTCAAAGAGAAATGCAAACTATTTAGAATTTCTGTAATCCCATGTTAAAGAAAACTACAAATCTAAGCACACATACATAAAAAATAAAGAACAAAAATCCTCTCTAGTCATTTAGAGATGTAGAATCTTCTTGAACATTTATACCAACCAGGCTCAAATATGACTATTTAAAAATTGTTTGACTATAGGCAATTGATAAATAAAGGAAGAATATTCTAATTTTCTGCCTCAAAGGAAAAAAAACCCGAAGATTTTCCTTCATAACATTGAGTCCTCCAACATAATATTGACTTAAAAATTAATTTTATCTTCTTGTTCAGTGACTAAGTTTTAAGTTAATTGAAATGTGTATGTTTTATTTAAATTTCACTCATTCTTTGATAGGAATGTGTAGCCATTTCATGAAGTGCTGATTTGAGAACACGAATATTTTGTAGTCCCAGGCTCTTTAGAATGGGGAGTCTGCGTGGGAAAACAAGACAAACGTACATGCAGTTAAGTTGCACTGTCTGATTCCAACCAGCATGTGAAAGTGTCAGCATGCAGTGAGTGTCTGGTGAAGTGTCAGAAATAGTCAGCATGAGAGGTGATGGAAGTGGCCTGGAGGAATAAGGTGATGTTTATACACAGAGAAGAGGAGAACCTGGTAGCTAATGTTGGGAGATGTTGATGTCCACAAGTCTGGTTGAAATAGAGGGTTCCTTTAGGAAAGTGTGGGGGATAACTGGAAATGTGAATTATAGCTAGGCTGCGGAGGCTTTGGAAGGTTTCTTTCTGATGACAGTAGTGAACATTAGGCTGACAGTGATGAAGATACCAACTGCAGTTTCCTCCGCAGTCGCCACCAGGCGTTGTGCTACATGGTTTACCTAAAGGCCCTACTGGTAGCTCCTGTTTTCCAGGATCACACCACAAGTAAGTGACAGCTGAATCTCAAAATCACATATGCTCAGTTTAAAACATGTTTTTTTTTCCTAAAAAACTAGGACCAATATGACAAAATGGTTTCAATTCGAGTACCAATTCTTGATTTATTCACAAGATGAACTAAACAGTTTTTTCCATGATAGTTTACATGAGGTCTGCCATAAATGAGGGACACAAATTTGTGTGTATGTACAACGCACAGTGGCTGTTTTGACTCTAGAAAACAGGAAGCCATTGAAAATTTTTGACAGAGCAATGACCTGATTTCAAAGCAGAGTTCCCAAAACTTTGCCCATGCATCAGAGTACAAGGTAAACAGATAACAGTAGTGACAGGAGCAGATGCTGCAGTCCTTCAGGAAGAAGCCTTGAGGACCTGGTGGCCTAAAACAGGACCATTTAGAAATACCCTGCTTCAAGGAATCCATTTCTACTATAAATATAATTCTTGAGCAATGTGCATCTCCTCCACTAACTTCTATGCCCTATGAGAAAAGTGACCTTGAATCTTTTGCTCATTGCCTACCACACCAGTGACTAGGTACTTGACACACCTTTCTTAAATCCAGAACTATTCAAAGCAAAGATATCGATAATAATTTTAAGTGCCCACTTTAAACCAGGCACTGGGCTGAGTACTTTGAATACAGCCAGTGCGTTGGAAACCGGACTGTCTGGCTTGAAGTCTGCCACTTCCTAGCTATTCAAGCACGTTGGTTCACCTCTTGTGCCTCGATTCCCTCATCTTTAAGGTGAGGATAATAATAGTACTTATCTCAGTGGGAGTGGTTGATATATTAGTTAATGTAGGTGAATCAATAAGAACAGGAAGTATTCAATTAAGTGTTGATGAATAATAATTACTATCATAATACGTAACAATTTTTGGTCTTGCCACTGGAAAATAAACATATTAGGTTCAAAGGAAGCACTTTAATATTCATGGCATGCCTATCATGTGTCAGGCTGACCAGGCTCTTCCACAAATGATATCCCAGCTAAGGTCAGACTCTAAGTATAATTATTCTGCTCTTACCACGTACAAGTACACATGGATCTGGTTTCAAATAACATGTTTTTAAGAAGAAGTAAAGGAGGCTTTTATCCTTTTAGTATAGCCTTCAATGATGGAAACACAAGTCACATTCCCTTGCAAAGAACCCAGGTGTGAGCCTCGGCACCACCCTGTGCTGAACCTACTCCCCTTGTGTGTTGTTTTCTTCCTTCTCAACCTCTTTTTCATTATAAAACTCTCATTTCCTGTCACCTGGCAGCAGATTAAATTCATGGATGATTTCCTTATTTATCAGAGGTTTGAGAGTAAAGCCAGTGGAGCGGCAGGAAGGGGTGGGAATGCATGCTGTATCTGCATAAGCAGAGCCTCCCTGTGCCAAAGGCTTGTTAACAACTGAAGTCACAATGGCAGTTCCCTTCCTACCCAGTAATGCTTACCTCAGGTCTTTTCTGTTTTTGTTTTTTGCTGTACTGGGAATTGGTCCTGGGGACATTCTGCCACTGAGCCATATGTCCCTAGCCCTTTCTATTTTTTTATTTTGAGACAGGGTCTCACTGAGTTGCCCATGCTGGTCTCAAACTTATGGTCCTTCTGCCTCAGACTTCCAAATCACTAGAATTCCAGGCATATGCCACCCATGCCCAGCTGATCAATTCTCCATTATTTGCCACAACAGATAAATTAAAAGGTTAGCAAGAGTACTTGAAATCCAGAGCAGTCCAGCAGCCATTCATCTGTTAATTGCAAGCTATTCACCAAAATACATCTTGCCTTTTTCATAAGTCTCCAGACAGACTAGTTTGTTCTTAGATTCTTAAATTTGAAAATATTTGTTCTGGGCTTAAGACAGATACCTTATAATTGAATAAAAGTGATTAAGGATCATGAAGGGCCTCAAAAGTCAAAAACTAGAAAGAAGTTAAAGGACTAACTCAGGCTAGATCCATCTAGTCTAAATTGGAGATTATATCATCCACATATAGTCCTCTACCAGTAGACAGAAATGTGTAACTCAAATATTAACCTCTCTGAGTTCAGTACCTTTTACAACTAATAAGTAAACGTGCTCCGTAGTGATTTTAGCTGACAGTCCTGAAGTTGGAAGAACCTCCACCCAGCTCTGGGAGAGTCCATGGTGTGGACGGCACCTTGTGGAAAGGACTAGCTAAGAAGAGGTACCAGCCTGGCACACAGGTGGGGCATGTCTGGTGCCTTCTCAGGAAGGGCAGCACAGTGCTCTGTCTGACTCCAGATCTGCTCTCCTTGCCTAACAGCCCTGAACCACCGAGGTAGCCTGTGGCTTCCCTCCCCGGCTCTGAAGAAGTGGACAGGAAGGTGAAAAGGACACTCACTGTCCTTGGCTCTCGTCAAGTGGCCCTGAACTCTCACCTTAGCTCTGCACGCTGCTTCATTTTTTAACCAGTGACTAAGCATTTTCTGAGGTAATAAGTAACTCTCAGGTGACTGATTAAATCCCTAGAGAAGACATAGAAAGGAGAGTAAAACGTTGATATAATCCAATCCTCCCTCCTTTTCATTCCTGAAATATAAGTGCCTCCTACTTTGGTTTCAGAGTGAAAATTGTTAAACTCACTACTGTTTTGTGTCTGTTAGACAGTTATGGCCATTTCTGTTTTAACCAGAAAAAATGGAACTAGTGTAACAGAAAGAAAACAGGCCCAGCATCTCCTACAACAAATGTACTGAGAAGGTTTTGCAGATTAAGTGAAGTTTTTAAAGAAACTTGAAAGAACTTTGGTCTTCAACTCTCAAATACCCCCGCTCCACATAGATGGTAATTCTGTGTAGACGCTTCCTGTGAGATCATTGTGAAAGAAATAACAGCTGCTGCCCCCTGCTCTCCTGTCAGCTGCCAGGGTAGCACCTCATTAACATCTGCAAAGTGTCTCCTCCACAGCGAAATCACACCTTCTCTCCATGAAGGAATAGATACAGTCCAACCACCATGGCTGGTAGCTTTAAATCTCACAAGGCACATGTTTGATATCGTTAGGAACTGAATGTAATCATGTTTGTGGCAAAATTTAAGATAGCTCTGCTATGGGATTTATTTGTGTTAATTTCTTCATAGTACCTGCTTATTGCTTTGTTTTTTTACGTAAATGATGACAATATTAACTGGCTTGTAGGAAGTCCTTGCCATGTGCCAAGCATTGTCCTAAGTGTTTCATATGCATTAACTTATGTTGCTCTTTGAGAACCCAGTGAAGTAAATGTGGTCATCCCATTTACACATGAATAACTGATGCACAGAAATTGAAGCATCTTTCCCAAAGTCAGTCAGTGGGAAGATAGCAGAAGAGACTTGAAGCTGGACGGTCTGGTCCAGAATGCACACTGGAATCTCACTGCCCCTCAGTACAGTCTCTGAAGTTCATGACAGAGTGGGAGCGAGAGCAGAGAAATTAAGTCGGGGGGCGGGGTGGTATTACAGGATGTGCAACCAGAATATTTGGCCTCCCTCAAACATAATTAGAATGATCGGATACTTACTTATGTTTTGTTCTTTTTTTATTTGAAGGTGGACACAATTCCACCTTTATTTTGTTTATTTTTTTGTGGTGCTGGGAATCAAACCCAGTGCCTCATACATGTAAGGCAAGTGCTCTGCCACTGAGCCACAACTTCACCCCTTGTTTTATTCTTATTAACATTTTTATTCACTAAATTGTCTCCTTTGATATAGATGAAAAATACAAAATTAATTATCCCTCAGAATTTCCTCACTGATGCCCACTACAGCTTTGAGCTCTCCGGGGCATGAGGGAAGGTTGAGGACCCCCAGAATCAGGAAGGATTATTCTGTGTCACTGTGCCAGCCTGTCATGGGGTGCGGTCGATGTTTGTTACATGACTGCATGTTCCCATTTCCCATTTCAGTGGCAGCGTGTCATGACTAACACAAGCAGAGTGCTTTTTCACCACTTTGTTCCCGGTGTTCCTGGACTTTCATCTGTTAGAGCATTTGGTGTCTTGGAAAACAATTTCTTGTTTCTGTGTTTTTCTTCCTTCAGTGTGATCCTCTTGAGAACAGGGATCATGTTTTATTCTTCTGCCCCAAGGTATTAGCATTTGATAATCACTGACTGATTATTGACAGATGGTTGTGGAGGGAAGGGAGGAGTGGAGCAGGCAGGCGGGCTGGTGTCTCTGTGTCTCTGATTTACATGGAGTAGCAGTTATTAGGTTTGATAATTGGAAACTTTTGAAGTATTCTTTGCTGCTCCCATGGTTCAGCTCCTGGGAAGAGGCCACTGGTCATCAAGTAACCATATGCCTGTAGTCTCCCCTGGGCACACCACTCCATTTGTTGCATAATTATGTCATCCTCCAAAGGACTTTGCTCTCTTAGTGAGTCATCTCATTCTTTTTTTCTTAATGTATACCGATGCCTCCATGAATTCCACAAATCACAGCAGCATCCATATTGTCATCTCACAGTGTGGACAAAGGCTCAGAAGTCTGCCTTGGAAATTATGGCTGATTATGGTTGAAAAACCACAAATTGATTTGAGACAAATGTGAAGCATACTGTCCCCCCACCCAATAATATTCAATGCTGTATCTCTCCATTTTCCACAGCTGTGTTCCCCCAGGGCTACTATACCCTCATGTTTCGCCACATTTTAGCTCCTGTCTCTTATGTACTATGTACCTATGACTGTGTTGGAGCCTCTCCAGTTTAAAAAATTCCATTTTCCTGTATAATTCTATGGTTTTGCTTTTCAGTTCAGGTCGACAGTATGGTAGACATTCTTGTTTGGTGGTTTTCATTTGGTTTACTGCCTCTGACATCTCGTATACAGAAGTGTCTACTCCTTCAGTGATATTTCTCATCACTGCAGTGGTCCAAGTGGGAGTTGGGACTAGAATGAGGCTGTATGAGGACTCTTAGTGGGTGCTTTGAAGAAGCGTTCTTGCAGGGAAGCTACTGATAACCTGCTTTCTGTGCTATCACTAAGACTTCCATTGCTTCAGGACAGCCTATGAATCTGGTCTAAGGGAGGAAAGTGCCAGAGTAAGTGGAAACGGGTAGGAGCCTTAAGCCATGCTATGAAAATCCTGGAAGCCTCAGCTCACAGTCTGTTATGTAACCAGTGGTGATCCTTCTAATGGTACTGGTCCCTTTTGGTATCAACCCTGGAATTGCAAGTAGCTTTATCTGGGTAAAGGAATCACAATTGCTAGTTTAAAACAACAAAAATAAATTATCAATGTACATAATTTTCTGTACAAAGTTCTCCCCTTTCCTTGTTACACATTAACTTTCTGGTTACTGTACAATCACCATCTGAGAGCTAAGATCTGCCGTTTACCAGGCACAAGGCAAAAAGAACTATAAAACATACCTCAGTAGCACACATAATAAGGTCATTGTCATCATAGCTTTTCTGAGTACTGCCTTAAAGTATTTTAATAAAGAATCTATTGCTTTACTGGTCACAGAAAACCATGCTGATACTGAAAACTTGGACTAAGGTATTTTTATCCATTTTGCTAGGGGCTACATAACTTTATTGTGTGTTCTCTTCAGGCCTTTGTTGACACTTAACACTTGCAGGTATTCAGTTTCCTCCCTCATATGCTGGTTTTTCTCCTCAGTTGAGGGATAGCATCTATATATTCCCTTAGCTCTCCTCCCATTGTCCATTTTGGTCCTTCTTAGCTTAACATGTGTTTATTGAAGACCTGTTTGTGCCAGTCACTATTCAAGACACCAGGGATGAATAAGATACAGATTCCCTACTCTCAAATAATTTAATGTTCTCTAGGAAAAATTGTCATTGAAATTGATAATTTTCATATCGGGAAGTAGGTGATAGAAGGCTGATCCTCACTAGATATCACCAGAACCTGTATAAGTGCCTCATTTCCAAACATAAGAGTCAGATGAGACTCCAGGAAGATAGGAGATCTGCTCCACATATTGAATGACAGATTTGTAAAAAAAGAAAGAGGAGAGTGATATTCCAGGCAGAGGAAATGATGTGTGTGCTGGGAAAGCCTCATGGAGGCTGTTAAGAACATTGGCATTGGACTGGGAATGTGGCTCAGAGGTAAAGTGTCTGCCTTGCATGCACCAGGTCCTGGGTTCAATTCCCAGCACTGCAAAAGTAAAGAACACCATATTGTTCCCTAATGAAAGTAAAGTAAAGCATTACCGTATTCATATTTCATATCACAAGAAATTTGATACTTATATCTGTTCAACAAATTAAAGTTCCAGGAAGAATGCTTTGGCCAAATCAAAACCATAAATTCATTCATTGAACACTTACTAAATACCAGGCACTGTAATCTCTAAGGAGCCTGGTGAATAAGAGACATGCCCCCATGGATATCAATAAGAGTATCACAAAAAGAAATAAATAAGGAAAAACTGATTATTGCCTTGTAGTAAAAGATGGGATGACATGTAACAGGGGAACCCGGGTAGATGGGGGATGAGAGAGAGTTTCTTGAGCAAGTGATACTTAAACTGAGACCTGGAGAAATGAGTGTCAGCAGGGAAAGAGGATAAAAGCTTTCCAGCAGAGAGAATGGCGGGTTCTAAAGCTGATAGAGGGAAAGGAAGCAAGGAGGTAGGGCAATGGGGAGGACATGTGGGGTGACCCTGAGGATGGAGCCGGGCTGTGCGGAGCCTCGTGTGCTATTCAAGAATGTGAATCCTTATCCAGAAAGCAACAGGAGGCAATTGCAGGGGGAATGGATGGCGATGTGATCAGGTTTGTATTTTTTAAGAGAGATGACCAGTTAACATGTGGAAAATGGGCCAAAGAGGTTCAGGTTGGGAAAGATTCTTTAAATAACTTATTAGTGTAACAACTGAAAAGACAGACACTATACATTTTAATTTAGAGCTTGTATAAGTATATAAATTATGTCTGTGCTTTAGCTTCTCATGTTGAAAATGAGGCAGAACTTGTAGTTCTCAGGCTTCCCTACCAGGGAACTGAGAACGTAACCCTGAGACCTGGGGGTAGAGCTCCAATCCTGAACTGCTCCCTGTGTGGCTCCAGGGTGCCAGATGTGAATTAACATTTTGTGGGTGTGCTATGAGGTGACAAAGGCAGAGGAGCCCTGCTCTAAACCCTGTTTTTGCATTAACATTTCTTGATTCTATGTTTTGAATAACTGAAATTCTAACTCAACACCCTTGCATTTATCAATGAGTACAGCGTGGCCCAAAGAAGGAAGGTGGGTCACCTGTGATCATGCGGCTGGGTTTATAGAAATGAACCAATAATCCTGGGTTTTTCTTCTATGCCACACTGTCTCTGTGTATTTTGTAATCAGTGTAATATATTATTATTATAGTTCCAGGATTTCAGGTGCTTTTTTCCCTTTCTTTCATATATAAGCAGAAATACATTTTATTCTTTTTTGATGCTCTATGTTATCAAGCATCTTTTTACTAAAATTTGAAGCTTAAAAACTGAGAAGCCAATTCCCAGAACAAAACTTCTTACCTTATTCTGGCTAAGTTGAAATAATCACAAGACTAGCATTTCTAGGTTGGTCCAAAGTTTGTAACATGCAGAAGTGATGAGTAGAGGAACTCAGCTGAGCTTTTAATTACTTTACTTGGTTTGAACTTGAGCCCAAAGGTAAAAGTTTGAAGTTGAGTCTGGATCTCACTGTGCCAGATGGGTTTCCTATAGCCTTCATTAGAAGCTGAAGTTAGGGTAAGTTCAGAGTGTGGTGATTCTGGGCATGCAGTTGAGGGTTGGATGACCTGAGTTCTGATTCCCAGAGTCTCCACCACCAACCTTGTGACTTAGGGGAAATTACCTTTCTTAGACTCATTTTCCTCACTTAACAGATTTGAAGTAATGACATTTCACAGTAAGAATGAAATAAGACAACATATATGGAGGACTCTATCATCAGAGCTCAATGCAGAAGAAAGAAATCACTCAAGGTATTGAAGACAGGAATTTAATATAAGGAAAGTCAGTGAAAGGGCAAAGCTGCTCAGGACCACTGAGTGCACCCTTACATTGCTATAACTGTGATCCAGGGCCCTGCAGTTATTCTTGCTGCCACCTCAGCCAGGACTGCTGGTGTAACTGTGTCTCACAACCTTGGAACTGGTAAAGGCACCTGGATGACTGAGTCATCCACGTGGACATCATGTCTCTAGGCTTGCTTGCCAGAATTCACACAGGAAGATGGCCTTGGGCCTTTCCCTTCCAGATTTCACACATGTTTTTGGTGGAGCTTAATTTGTAGCCTGAGCCCTAGCTGCAAGGGAGTCTGGGAAATGTAGTTTGTTGCTTTACAGCTGCCAAATGGAAGGAGGGTAGAGTGGAAGAGAGAATCAACCTTAGTATCTGTAATATCTGCCACAAGGCTAAAGCCTGGGGTCTGGCAGATGGCAAATGCCCAATAAGTGAAAGTTATTGTTTCTTGCTGTTATTGATTTATTAGTAGTAGGAATATGGATAGTACTTAACATCCACACATAATTTACCTTTATTGACCTGAAAAGGTTGATTTGACTCTGTTCTTAGGGTATTCACTAAGGAAACAAATCTAAATCTTCATCTGTATCTTAAACCCATTGTTTATAATATCTCCCTCCAGCAAGATGGTAATAAGTAGCAAGGCAGATTTCTATGCATTGTTTGATTCAGTTACTACACCATATAAGGCTAAATTTAATTCACTCTTGCAATAATGCATGCCTTATAGCACTCAAGTGTAAACAGCTCATTGGTCTCATAGAGGTATCCAGGCACAGGATAAAACTTCCCTACAAATGTTAACAGTAATTTTGAAATTACTTTCTAAATGGGAAGGAGGCAGTAATTGTATCAACAGTGCCATGTTCTCACTACCATTATTTTTGGTCTGTTTTATTAATTTACTGTTTCCACTCATTTCCTCCTATTCTAGTACTAAATATCTGGGTTTTTTTATGTTACAATTTTAGGATGAATGAAAAAATTACAAAACAGTAGATCAATTACAAAGTTCCCTTTTTTTCCCCCTCCTGATGCAAAGATGCCTGTCTTCTAAATGTCCCACTTCATCCAGAGAGTCTTACTTGGAACTTTGTTCATGCTTAAGGAAGGAAAGATCTAATCAGTAGTGACTTATGAGGATATGCTGTTACTTTGGCAGCTAACTGAATGTGCTTAGAAAAGCAGGAGGCTTGTCTTTGGAAGGTTGAAGGTTGATGTAATGTGGCTTTTTCCTATTTTAATTCATGGCATAATTTTTCTCAAATGATCTTTATTTTGTTCTCTATTTTATGTTTGCTAACCATTCAAAATAGAAAGAAGGATATTTATATTCAGAGTCAGTATAAGAAACTAAATTTTAAAAAAATTAGAGTCAATAAAACCAAAAGCATCTTTTATTCATGTATTTATTAATAAAAATTTCTTGGAGACCTACTTACCTATACTTAAAATCTAGGAAACTGCCTGAATTGCTTTTTTCTCTTTACATTGTTATTTTAAGAGTTCTTAGCACTCATTATTGAAATAATGAAGGAATGTCTACTAATTAGGAATTGAATGAAAATAAAGATTAAAAGTCGAACTCTCCTCACTGTATTTGAGTGATAAATTCCTAGAATGTCACAGTGGTAAAATTCTGGTAATATTTAATGGCATAGTTATGGGAGGCAAATAAATAGATTGTCAAAATTACCTGCACTGCTGAGTGACTGTATCACAAAATACCACTGAATATTCATACCAGTATTACAAGTTCAAGTCAGATATTTTTCATTAAACCCAATGTATAAAATTTTTCATTTTGAGCCCAGGACTTTCTAAAGTCATCTACCTAAGGATAGTTTTTGTTTGCTTGTTTGTTTGTTTGTTTTTGATAGCAGGGATTTAACTCAGGGGTGCTTAACCACTGAGCCACATTCCCAGCCCTTTTTATTTTTTATTTTGAGACAGGGTCTCATAAGTTACTCAAGGCGGTTGGCCTTGAGCTTGTGATCCTCCTGCCTCAGCCTCCCAAGCTACTGGGATTACAAGCACGTGCCATCATGCTCAGTATAAATAAGGGTAGTTTTTAAAGAAAAGATAAATAGTAGATGTACAACTTAAAGGAGATGAAGCAAAGGATATTTTTTTTCTACCCAAGTGATACTAGTCCTTCGGGAATAATAATACTTCGAGTAACAAGCACTCAGAGGTTTTCTGCCTGGTCACATCCTGTGAAGGTGAGGATGTATTGTCCTCCTGTCCATGTTCCTGAGACCAGTCATGCAAGTGTTATCTTGCTGACCTATTAGGTGTTTTTCCCTAATATATTAAAAAATTAGATTCAGGTTGCCCGAATTAGAAATGTTTCTCTGCACTTAATCAGTAATTCTAGACAAAAACAATAGGGAGTACCCTATTGTGCTAGTACTCTGTGCTAGTAGATGGCCATATTTTTGTTTTATTACTTTGAATATTCATTCCCAAATTAGAAGCATGGTAGAGTTCCATAGTATCCCTGAATGTCTCTAAAAACTCCCTCTCCACTACTAACTAAATCTAATCTAGAAGAAACAATGTTAGTCAAAATTATGAAAGAGCACAAGTTAATATTTTATGAACATAACAACCAGTAGTGCTCATTTGAAGTAGTACATATTTAATCACAGTTTCATGGTCTTTAAACTTTTGATTCATGTTTAGTACTAAAATTTAAAAAGTTCTGTTCTCAGGGCTGAGGGTGTAGCTCAGGGTAGAGCACTTGCCTAGCATGCATGAGGCCCTGGGTTCCCTCCCCTGCACCACAAACAAGTGAAAAATAAGCTCTATTCTCTTAGTCTCCCATTATTTAAATTACAGCGTCAATATTTGAATCTTGTATGCTAAAAAAGGTTATTTTGGAATTCCCTGGATTGAAGATCCAGTAAGGTCTTGCCTTCAGGCACAAATTACCTGGTTATAGAAATAAGATACACTTTTTAATGTAGTCATCGACTACCTACTTAATAAAGTCATCTGCTTTTCATTGACTTTTAAGACTTGAGTACCTAGTAAGTGAATCTCACATACTCAGCTCCCATGTGCATCAACACCTTATGAAGCACATTTAGAAGACACACCAATAGATAATTAAATGAATTATGGTTTTTGACCAAAAGGTAAGTGAAACATTTATCCAGAGTATTTCAGTCACTCTGACTCACTGTGGAACCAGGCCATTTATGAATAACTGCTACCAAAATTTGATACTCTTGTAGGAGAAAGCTGGAAAATTTTCTGTGATGCCAAGACAAATGAGTCAAGAAGGTGGTAGTTAATTTTATGTACAGTTGGCATTCTTAGCCCAACCCACTCCCTTGCAGTGTTTGTACTTTATGTTAAACGTAACCCTAACATCCTCTTCTCTCAGTAGAATTGACATTCTCACATGAATTAAAAGTGCCAGATTCTGAATAGCTTTCACTGAGTGTTGATCACAGATGTCACTTTGAATAGTTAAAGAAAAGGCCCAATAGTGAAGTATTTCTCCTTCTTCTTTGAATTGTAAAATATTTAAAACTTTTCAAAAGAAAGAGGCCCCAAATGACAGTCTGGGGTCTTTCCATATTTGGTTAAGTATTATTTTCTTCTGATGATGTATGTCCACGAATGAACTTCTTACCTACCAAACTAAGACTTGGACCTACCTAGATCCCAAATGACCATCACAGTGCCACTCCCCAAATGCTAAGCTCTGTCTCCTATAGTTTCTTCTCCCTCTCTTCTCCTCCTCCTAAATGATTAGAGCAGCATTTCATTTCTATTCTTTTTTCCAGCTTCAGTGTATTTGCTTGTCTCTTTTACCCAAATCGTTTTAGGAGTAGCTCTGTTCCTCTGCCAGGACTGTCATAACAACTGACCACAGACTGGATGGCACTAACAGTAGAAGTTCATTTCCTCACAGTTCTGGGGGCTAGAAAGTCCTCGATGTTGGCATGGTTGATTTCTTCCAAGGCCTCTCCTTGGCTGGCAAATGTCTTCACATGGTCTTCCTTCTGGGTCTGTCTGTGGCTTATCTCCTCTTCTTATGACACTAGTCACATTAGATTAAGGCCCATCCTAATGACTTCCATTTTAACTAAATTATCTCTGTAAAAACTGTGTTTTCAAATATAGTCCCATGGAAGTACTGAGGCTAGGATGTCAGCATATGAACTTTGTAGGACATATTTCAGCCTGTAAAGCACCCTGGGACAGATAACATGTTGCCATTGATCAGAGGCCAGGGGCGAAGCCGGGCGTGGTGGCGCACGCCTGTAATCCAAGTGACTTGGGAGGCTGAGTCAGGAGGATCGCGAGTTCAAAGCCAGCCTCAGCAACTTAGCGAGGCCC
>JAJEJO010000806.1:390773-440364 GCA_020662805.1 Glaucomys volans
CAAAACAAAAACAGAGGCCAGGGGCTCAAATCTGCATCCTGCTGACCTCCACAGGATGTGCTCAACTGCTTGTCCTCAGGGGAGCTGTAGTCGGAGGAAGGCAGTCCAGCACCAGAGGTGTGCCCCACTGTGTGCCTTCAGTGCAACCTGAAGTTTGTCCTATGAAACCTCTGGAGAAGAATGAAGTAAGACCGAGTGTACGTGCCATGTTGTCTTTATCCATTCATCAGTTGATGGACACTTAGGCTGGTTCCATTTCCTGGCTGTTGTGAATAGTGCTGCAGTAACAAGGGGGTGTAGATGTCTCTTCAACATGCTGATTTCATTTCCTTCGGATCCAGTAGCTGGATTGCTGGATCACATGGAAGTTCTATTTTTGAGGAACCTCCATACTGTTTTCCGTAATGACTGTACTAGTTTATGTTCCCATAAACAGTGTGTAAGGGTTTCCTTTTCTGCACTCATTATCTTTAGCCTCCTTGATAATAGCCATTATCATACTGGAGTGAGGTGATATCTCATTGTGCTGGCCTTTGTTTATTGCTACTGGTCCTGCTGCAGTCCAGTCACATCATCCCTTGCCTGTACTCTGTAAAGGCCTCCAAAAGGGGCTTCCAACAGTTGCTTGCTGTTGCTGTTTGTTTGTTTTACGAGAACGTAGCACCCATGAGTTGGATCCTTGTGTTCCTTATTATTAGTTGCGTTCCTAGCACTTAGCCCAGTACCACTGTTATTGGTGCCTCTCTGGTCCAGCCACATCAACCCTTTCCTATGCCTCGGTAAAAGACCCCAAAATAGACTTACAGCTCCATTCATTTTTTTTTCATCTAGTAGCATTTCTTTAATTTTGCTAACGTGGCAGACACTGGTCTAGGAACCAGGTTCAGTGCCACCCTGCAGCTCATGTCCTCCACGTGGTCAAGCAGAAGTGTTTCCATGAAGCACTCACCAGATGGTATCACTCTTCTCCTTAAGCTTTTTGGTGACTTTGATATACTTAGGGTGAAATCAAACTCGTTTCAAGGGAACCTGGCTCGTGTCTCCTTCCACTGTCCTGTATTCCCGTCATAATGGATTTTGTTTATTCTTTGTCTTGTTTCATGTTCTCTCTTGGTCACACAAGGCTTATTCTCTCAGACTTGCTGCCTGCCATTTCCCTGCCTTGACTGTGCTCTCTGACCTCTTGTGGGCGCTACTTTTAATAGTTGAAAGCTCTTTGAACTTGGCATTTCCTTGGAGTGGTCTTTCTTGACTACTCTTGCTTTTTCACAGCACATGGATGTCAAGGACAAGGCTTCCAAAATATCCTTCAGAGGATCAACGGCACTTTTTAGGAATTTTAAAAATATATTTGCTCACTGTCACTGTTTTTTTATTAGTATGTAAGTGCCAATGAGTTAGATCCTTGCGCATCTCATTAGTTGCATTCCTAGTACTTAGTAATGCGTTAATACCTAATGCATCAGCATTTAACATGTTATGAAGGAAAGAGTGAAACAGATTATCTCTAAATTGATACACAGTTCTTCATAAACATTGTAAAATGTTCTTCTTCCTTTCCCCCCATTCAAATTTATTCAATTCTGATATTGATTCCAATGAAATAGAGATGTAAAATTCCAGTGTTTTCTTCTATTATGGAAAGTACATAGAAAATAGGAAGTGATATATGTGAGAGGATTGTATAAAATTCTCTCAGTTCTTTTTCTGTTCTTAATTTCTGTGATTCTGGTTTTCTAAACCATTCAGTTAATCTTAACCTAAGCAGAATAGCCAGTATCCCAAAATTTCCTTCAAATTTATCATTGTGTTATGATCGATTCAGAGTGGCTGTGGTCAGAAAGGTCACCTGAGGCTTGGGAAGAGCCTGTGAGGCGCCCCCTGAGGAAGTACTACAGACAGCTTCAGCATGGCGTTTCCAAAGCAACCCAGGTGTATGGTGCTTCACCTTTGCTGGAGGGCCCTGGGTCCCAGGCTGCAGGCCCGGCACCTGCATTGAAGAAAACAACACTGAGCTGGCCCCAGGTGACCTGCTTTGTGATGGCTGCCTCTGAAGGTGAGGACTGAGTGAACTGATGAATACAGAACTCACCATGGACCCCTAACGAGTGAGGACAAGGTCAGGCTAAAATTCTTAGGCCGGTGAAACATAAGGAAGTTGACAGACAAGAACAGGTGGTTCTGAGTCCTCACATAGGGAAGATTTCCTTCTGGAACCCTCCATCTGATTGCATTCTTTCTAGATTGGTCTGCATGTTTTATGTGTCTTAGCAGAGAGGGAAACAGTGGAGGCATGTGCTCAGCTTACAGCACATGGTAAGGGACAGTGGCCCGTGTGGCCCCAGCTATCTGCTGGGTTGCTTTACCCCAGGTGGGAGAAAGCATGAGAGGTGCAGTTAAGGTCAGGTTCCTTGGGCTCGAATCCTCCCTCTGCCTCTTTACTAGCTATGGAACTAAACTTCAGTTTCCTGAACTGACATATAGAGAGACGATGACAATCAGTAAGTCATATTAAGTGAAACAACACAAAGCATTTATTTCACTTTTTTGGTACCAGAGATTGAGCTCACTGAGCCACATCCCCAGCCCTTTTTTTTATTTTTTATTTTGAGACAGGGTCTCGCTAAATTACTTAGGATCTCACTAAATTACTGAGGCTAGTTTTGAACTTGCAATTCTCCTGCCTCAGCCTCCCAAACCATTGGAATTACAGGCATGCGCCACAGCACCCGGGGACACAAGGCATTTGGAGTGGTGCTGTTGTTGTTACCATTGTTGTGGTGGTGGTGGTTGTTTACATCTCTCTAGATTTTTGACTGCTAGGATCAGAAGTGCCAAAAGTGGAACAAGCCAGGTTTTCTCTCAGGAAACAAGGGGTGAGCAGGATGGCACTGGTTCTACAGCTCAAGAAGTCAGGCCTTAGGTCTCTGTAGCAATCAACCTTTCCCTGTGGTTGCCCCTTAGTTACAAAGTGACTGTTCTGTCTCCAGCATCATGTGCTCATTGTAGGCAAAATGAACTGAAGGGCAGAGGGCGAAAGGGCACAACCAGCTGCATGCCCATCCTTGCAAAGAGCTTTTCTGTGAGCCCACCCAGTGACATTCCCTTAGATGGCATTGATCAGAAATTAGTTCCATCCCCCCACACTAGTCATAAAGGATTGCACTTTGCTGTCCCAAACAGGATCAAAATTGTCTTCCTAAAAGTGAAAGGGAGAGTGAACCCTGGAAATGTCTGCATATTATTTTCAATATTATTATTGTCTTGAAACACCACATCATATTTCTTCATCATAAAGTTCCCAAAGAGAATCCGTAGAAAAAATATCTCCCCACTCTAAAACATTCCTTGACTCTACCAACACAAATCCTGAAAATAGCACCATGAGAATATGCCAATAAAAAAAAAATCACCTATATTTAATTGACTGGGTTTTGTTTTAGCCTTTGATGTTACTATTCTGTGAAAGTTGGTTGAAGAGAAGAATATAAAACATTAGTCCAGATAAGTTATCCATGCTTATAATGGGGCCAAGGCAGAGTTATACTATTCAAAATAAAGCGTTAAACTAAGAAACAAGTTATTCCAAATGAAACCTTTAAACGAATAAGGCTTTAAACAATTCATGTTTCCTGCCAGCCTAGAAACTCACAGAGCTCTGGGTCTGGTTACGAGTCACTGATGTCCTTGTCTGAAGCATGCCCTGTCCCACCTGCCTCTTTCTGGAGTCATGTTCACTTTCCTTTTGAACAGGAGCATGGCCACTCGTTTCTCACCCGCCGGAGACCCTCCCCAGCTCTTGCTGCCTAATCGTTCATGCATGCTAGCTGTGGTCTCTGCCCCTTGAGTCTGTGCCCTGCTGTTCTGTTCATGAATGTGGGTCTTACTGATGTGTGAGCATGACTGGCAGGAGGCAGTGAGGGAGATGCCAATAAGCCTCTTTGAACTTGGAGAAAGAGAGGGAATAGGGTGGGCATGTAATTACCCAGGACTTGTGGTCTATTGCCTGCAAAGAAGTGAGCGTCTTCACCCTGGAGGAGTTACAGGACATTTCAGTGGTGAAGTCCTGTGCCTTTGGTGTCATGAGAGCAGCCTTGACTGGAGACAAGAGCGTGCTGGTTTAGTGGGCCACACTTGAGCTATGAAAGTGGAGCCAGGAACGTTGGAGTGAGGCAGCCCTTGAGTCAGTGGTGGGCATTCAGCTGGGGATGTGTGTAGGGGAGCTGTAGCCAGCACAGAGGCTGCTTTGCTCCACAACAGTGGTGGCCAGGTGACCAGGGCAGGCTAAGGGCATTGTGTCTTTTGGACTAACTGGCTGGTCCCTGTCTCCTGCAGCTGTCTCCCTGCGCCACTCTCCTCAGGAACACTGCCCTGTCCCCTTACCCTGGAAATGTGCAGCCAGCCCCTACAACAATTTTGGAGTAGCACTCTGCAGACTCAGCCAGGATGACTCTTGCTAGCAGCAGTAAAGAATGCTTCTAGGAGAATACACCTTTGCCTTTTATGACATTGTTACTTGGGATTCAGAATGTTCCTTCAGCATCTCCAGCCTGCCTTCAAGAGGTCGTCAACATTGTCAACTGTGACTCTGGTCATTCAACCCTTCAGATTGCTGGGTGTGGGAAGTGATCTTTTCTTGACTTAAGTTGTCTCAGCATTTGCTCTCCCAGTGTCTTCCAGACTTAAGTGAAAAAGTTGAACCAGCGATTTCCTTCGCTGCCTAGTGAATTCAGATCATGTCTTCTCAGCTTCTATCTGATCTCATTAAGAGTTTTTTTTCCCCTTTTCTCATCTTTTCTTATAAAAAAAAAAAAAGGAGGCCTGTCTCCTAAATAATTCTGATTTGTTTTCTGCTGTTCTTATCTTGGGGCTCCTTTGACTGCAGTGTGTATGAAGTGGAGCAACAGAACCTGGCAGGAAACAAGTGTCCCACAGGCGGGCGTATTTGAAAGGACGTTGCCATGCCTTGGTTTTAATGCCCATGTGCTTCATGAGGCCACTCAGTACTGCTGCTCCCTAGACTGTACTTGCCCTTGGGCCCCAGTTCTTAGCAGTCACCAGGCCACCCAGGATCCCTTTTCTAAGTCACCTTTATGTTTATGGAACTCATCCTGTGAGCCTGCTCTGATGTCTTCCTTGCAAATACCCAAGCTGTCCCTTTCTGCCCACATTCCCTGTTGCATCTGTGAGGCCTTGTCCCTCCTGGGCACATACTTCATGTCAAGGATCTCTAAATTACTGGGGATACTACTGGCAAAAGTCAAATTAAACCAGAGATGTCATTCTTTCCTTTAGATCAATTCTGATGGTATCAGATGGGCTCAGTTCCAGCCCTAATTTCTGGGACACCCGCTTTGACTCAAGGGCAGTGGTCCGGAACCCCAGTTTTTGCATCACAAGTGTCTGAAGCTATTTGAAAATTCAGCTCTCCAGGATGTGACCAACACCTCATGAACCAGATTCTTCAAGACTGGGATCCCTTTGTGTGTGTGTGTGTGTGTGTGTGTGTGGTAAAGGGGTGTGTGTGTTTATTTGTGTGTGTGTGTGGTGTATTTTTGTTTGTTTGTTTTACTTTGTTTTGGAAAGCTCCATAGGGTGATTCTGATGTACAGCCAGATTTAAAAATCACTTGTCTCAAATTGGTCATTGTATCTACATTTTCTTTTGTTTGGAGCCATTTTTTAAGGATAGGGTATGTTCTGTCAGTCACCTGTCTTCTGGAGGGTCAGCAGACGTGAATTTCCAGTGTGGAGTGTTACATGCTCCCACTGAGTCAGCCCACCCCTTAGCCTTACTGTGCTGCTGTGGAGCACAGCCTTCCTGAGCTGCTAGTCTCAGAGTGGGAACGTGGAGTCTATGCTTGAGGAAAATTTATTATTAGTAAATGTGATGCAGCTTTATAACCTGACTTATACATTTACATACACATTCAACATAACTTCATTATCTTCAATAGGTTATGAAACAATAGCAGTTTAAAATTACTTGCACTAGGAAATAGTGGCACTCAAACTCAGTCCCTTCAAGTGTAAACCAGTACTCTTTCTGTTCTTTCTAATGAAAGAAAACTTTATATCACTTTATTTTTAGAGGATTTCAGACTTAAAGAAAAATTATAAAAATAATGCTGACTTTCCACAAATTCTTAGCTCATATTCTTCAAATGCTACCATTTTACTCTGTTACTCATCCTTCCTTCTCTCCTTATGCACATATGTATTTATTATCTATATTTATTGAAAGCATATTACAGTCATAATTCAGCTTTATCTCTTAATACTTCAGTGCATATTTCCTTGAAAAGCAGTTTTAGTCATTGCCACAGAATGCTGATTAGAAATTGTGAAGTTAACATCAGTGCAGTACTGTTATCTATCTACAGATATTGGAATTTCACACACAGATGACTTTTATAGCAAAAGAAAACACTGTTTCTGGTCCAGGCCTACTGAGGAGCCCATATGCCATGTTGTCCTCAATGTCTCTTACTAGCTCACTCTGCATTATTCTCTCTCTGCCTTTGCCGTTCGTGACCCAGTTGGTTAAGTTTGCTGTCTTTTGATGGGCAGGAACTGCCCACCTCTCAGGGTGTGATGAAGCTGCTCAAACACTTGGCAGACCACAACATTGTGAGAACATTTTTGAGCCAAGAATAATATTTATTATATAGTAATTAGTATCTGCTAGACACTATGTTAAATGCCTTTTAGATAATAACTCATCTATTCTTCATAACTACCTCATAAATTAGGGTATTATTGTATAAATGTGTAATCTGAGGAACAGAGAAGTCAAGTAATGTATTCAGGACTATCCAGCCAGGATGACAGGGCCCAGAGTCAGACTCCAAGCCAGGCTCTACCCCTAGTGTGAGCATAGGCTAAACTACTGAGGTATTAAACAGAGTTATGTCCTCCAGCAAGTCATTAACTCAAAACAACCTCAGTTGATAAACTGAAATGAGGCTAATTATATGTACTTGGTAAAATAGTTGTAAAGATACAAACAGTAATCTCTTAAAATTATTCTGTAGCAAGAACTCCATATTTAAGGGTAAAATTTGAAATGTAAACATTTAAAAATTACATGTGACTTACTAAGATGTGGTGACTCCAGGATTTTTTTTTTTTTTTTAATAATTAGAGGTTGGGAGGAGAAGGGAACAAAAGTGATGATCATCTATTCTTATATTGTTTTATTTTATCATTGATTTCTAATTTTATTCCATTATGGCAAAGTATTATGTGTATTTTTTTTGTATGTGCTAAGAGTTCCTTTGTAGGCTAAGATATGGTCTATTTTAGAGAAGGATCCCTGGGTGACTGAGAAGAAAGTGTATTCAGTCATCGATGGATGAAATGTTCTATATATGTCTGTGAAGTCTAAATTAGTTCAATAGATTCTTTCTTTAGTTTTTGTTTGGAGGATCTATCCAGTGGTGAGAGGCGTGTTTTAAAGTCACCCAGTATTATTGTGTTGTGGTCTATTTGATTCTTGAATATGAGAAAGGTTTGTTTGATGTACATGGATGCTCCATTGTTTGGGGCTTAAATATTTATGACTGTTATGTCTTGTTGATGTGTAATTCCCTTAAGCATAATGAAATGTCCTCCTTTGTCCCTTCTGATATTCTTTGGCTTGAAGTTCACATTATCTGACATGAGGATAAAAATTCCTGCTTGCTTATGAGATCTGTGTGAATGATATGTTTTTGCCCATCCTTTTACCTTCAATCTGTAGATGTCTTTGCTGATGAGGTGAGTCTCTTGGAGAGAGCATATTGTTAGGTCTTGTTCTTTTAATCCAATCTGCCAGTCTGTGTCTTTTAATTGATGAGTTTAGCCCATTTACATTCAATGTTATTATTGATAAATTATTTTTATGCCCTGTCATTTTTTTTTTAATTTCTGGTTTTTAATTTGAATTAGTTTCTCCTTTGCTTGACTATTCTTCTACTAAAGTTCCTCATAGTTCCTCCCTTTGCTGGTTTTCACTTTTATTTTTCAATTCTTCTTTATGAAATGTTTGAGTATGATTTTCATAGTGTAGGCTTTCTAGTTGTGAATTCTTTTGTGTATCTTTGTAACATTTTTATTTCATCATCAATTCTGAAGCTTAATTTTGCTGGGTATAATATTCTTGGCTGGCATCCATTTTCTTTCAGAGCTTGGTATATATTATTTCAAGACCTCCTAGCTTTGAGAGTCTGAGTTAGAAAATCCACTGAGATCTGGATTGGTTTCCCTCTAAATGTGACCTGTCATTTTTCTCTGGCAGCCTTTAAAATTCTATCCTTATTCAGTGTACTAGGCATTTTCATAATAATGTGACTTGGTGTGGGTCTGCTGTAAATTTGAACATTTGGGGTTTGGTAAGCCTCTTGTATCTGATTTTCCATTTCATTATTTATGTTTGGGAGATATTATGATATTATTTCATTGAAAAGATGGTGTATATTTTGGATTTGTATTTCTGAGCCTTCATCTATTCCAATAAACCTTAAATTTTCTCTTTTCAGGTTATCCTATATTTTTTGGGAATTGTCTTCAGGGTCTCTTAATGTCTTCTCTCCATGGTCAACTTTGTTTCAAGATTATATGTTTTGTCTTCATTGCCTGAAACTCTGTCGTCAAAATGATCTAATCTGTTGATGATGCTTTCCAATGAATTTTTAATTTGGTTTATTTCTTCATTTTGAGCATTTTTGCTTGATTTATTTTTCAGAATCTCCAACTCTTTATTGATGGGAACTTTCACTCCTGTATTTTCTCTTTGATTTCACTCCTTACATCGTCCTTTACCTGGCAGATCAGTTTAACTATGTACATTCTAAACTCCTTGTCTGACATTTCTTCAACTATGGTGTGGATAGATTCTGTTATTGAAGTATCTTGGTTTGTTTGAGATAATTTGTTCCCTTGCTTTTTCATTTTGTCTACCCTATCTAACACTATGGATCTGAGTTTCTTCCCTGAGGATTTATAGTGTCCCTGAAGCTTTCCAATACCTCACTGTTTAGGGGAAGACAAATAATAACAACCAATGCAAACATTATCCAGCATTAAACCAAATAGTTCCTCCTTTGGAATGTACAATGTTGTCACAATAAACAGAAATGATATGATCAGTTATTGCCTATAGTAAAAACAATGAGTTTGAAAAGCGTTTACAATTTTGAATGGTAGATAGGGAGAGGACAGAAGTGATGTAGGATATGATGATTATGAGGGAGGAATAGAGAAGATAGAAGTAAAAAAAGTGAAAGAGAGAACACTATGGATTGGTTGTTAGAAGAAAAGAGAATCAAGGGAAGCAGATAAGTGAGAGAACAAATATGTAAACTTAAAATTTAAAAAATTAAAAATGAATACAAAACAAAACTGAAATATACTAATCAAACATCCTAGTTCACAAAAAACTGATCCATGTAAAATAACTGGCTTCGAAATGCTAGAAATGAGAAAAAAATCAAATATGAATATGTGTAAATGTCCATGAACCATTCAGATCACAATTAAAGAAAAAAGAAAGAAAGATAAAAAAATCTTGATGAAAAGTTTAAGAATTGTTTCTGTTGGAGTTCAAAAGATTCTCAGCTTCCCTTCTCAGCAGTGTTAGGTGAGGTTGTCTTGAGTGTGATGCTTGTTCCACCCTCAGGGTGGGGTTGCTGGAGTGAGATAAGTAATCCCATAGATGGAACTCCTGGTGGTGGGGTTTAGGCTCAGATAGGCTCCAGGTTCTTTGCTGAGTGCCAATTGGTCTGGAGATTTTAAATCAGTACACCTCCAGAGCCCAGCACTTGCCAGTCCAGGTGGGAAGACTGCACCCCAGGGATCTCCCCTGGGTTCCACTTGAGTGGTGGAGGAGCCAATTCTTATCCACACTTTCACCTTGCTAAGAAGCTTCCTGCCTGCTTTCTTGGTTTCACACCAGGATCAGCCAGGAGTGACCTTCTCTACTATATCATCTTGAAACTCAAGCACCATCTATTCTTTTTTGTAATTAATATTCTCTTTTTAAAAAAATTTTTAGTTGTAGATGGACAAAATACCTTTATTTTATTTTATTTATTTGTGGTGTTTAGGATCGAACCCAGTGCCTCACACATGCTAGGCAAGTGCTCTACCACTGAGCCACAACCCCAACCCCACTTTTTAAAGAATTATTAGAACTTTATGGTTGTACATAGTATCTGGGTGCCTTCTGACAAACTCATACAGGGATGGAATTCGATTCAGTGCATGATTGCTCCCTTTTTCCTCCAGTCCTCCCTCCCCTTTCCCTTTCTCATTTCTCTTGTCTACTAGACTTCCTTTCACTCCTCTATTAATTGGTATTTGGTTCCTCATGTTAGCCTATCCTTTCTCCCTCTTTCTCTTATTTCACTCTAGCTTCCACACATGAGAGAAAGCATTTGACCTTTCATCATCCATTCTTAATATTGGATTTTTTTTAGGGACTGAAGAGGGACCAGCTACAACCAAAACCACCATTAAGGCAAATAATAACAAGTCAGGAAACAGTTTCAGAACAAATTCTTTTAAAAAGACCTCTGTGTCCTCTATTTTAAAGAAGGTACATATTTTCCATAGGAAAAAGATCAGTACCACTCTACCCCGGGTTGAGGAATAATTATCTTCCATCTTTAAAAAGAGAGTTATTGTCACTGTCATTAGTGGGTGGCACTCAGGGGAATCAAGACATCTTTAAAAGAGTTCTTGAGGACTCTGGGTCCTCAAGATGAAGGAAATATATAATCATTTTAATGTGCCATTTTCACTTTGTCTTAAAACATTTCTAATATGGCCTAAGAACCTATTGATAAGTATATGTGAGAGGGACTCTCTTGCCTAACTCAGCTCCACTTTGTCTTCTGACTCTGCAAGTAGACTTGAGGAACAGATGTGTCATCTTTATGTCAGGACTTGACATAAAGGCTTTTGAGCCTTTGCATTTGAAGAACCCTAGACTTCCTTCACCTCTTCTCATGCATGTCCACTTCTGAGTATTTGGGGGCTCAAAATAAGTAATGATGTGGAGAAGGAAGACAAACAAGGAGAGAGAGCCCAGAAAAGATGGAGAAGTGTTCAAGGCTTACCTGTGAGCGGCCTGCTGGTGGCCTCTACCTCCCACAACAGCGACCCTCTTCCTCCCTGCCCGGGCTCCCCGAGGGCCTCTGCTGCACTTTCGGTCTCCAGCTCATTGCTACCAGTCAGCCTCACCCTGCTGCTTCCCAGGCTTGCCCAACTCATTTGAACTCTCACTGCTTATTTTTAAAGCAGTCCTTTCACCCACACTTTCCCTTCAGACAATAGGACAACCGTGCTAAATGGCCCTAGCGTAGAAGCTCTTGACTATAAGCAGAATTAGTGCAGGATAAAAAAGCGGGGCCCTTTGTTCAAAATTCATTATGAATTTTAGGGCAGTGACAGAACACTACCCAAACCAAACAGGGCTTTTCTAAGCATGTGGCCGTGTGTGACAACACAGATTGGGCCCATGAAGCCCGAGCTGGCTGTGAGGGACCCATTAATTGAAAACTGGTTCTCTATTGAAAACATGTGTGCATATAAAACTGAGCATCATGTTGTTGGGGAATCGTAACAAAGTGGTTCCTCAAATAAATTCAGATGACAAGACTTTATCTAAAAATCTAGTGTAACAGCACGGCACACATTTGCTATCGGTGCTGGAGCTTCACAACAGGATAGATAAATTCCCTCAATGTTTGACCATATTTGTTCTTATTTTAAAACAATAAACAAAAAACTTCACAGGTATTTCTGATGCTCAACTAACATGAAGAACCATTTGAAAATACATCCTGCATTCCACCTCCAAGACGTCTCAAAAAAATCAGTTTTTTGTGGAGGAAGTTGGGCATTGGAAAAGTGGAGCCCAGCTAGAGACCATGATGAGAAGCCAGTTGTTAGGGTTTACAGAGATTTCCTGCTGGATCCAAATGCTCCAGGTTCCCTGGTGGGCCGTGGCAGGATCACTAGGCCCATTTTGCCTGTCACTAAGAGTGAACTTGGGGAACTCTTCTGAAGCTTTTCTTGAGTCTGCTTGAACCACTAACAGAAAATTTATTTGTATTTGAATTCCATTGTTATGTAATTTTTTACATCTGTGTAATCATCAGCAAATGCAGAGACTACTGTATAAGAAACCACGGAGCCAATGTGGCTTAAATCAGAAGATAAAGGTTCAAATCCCAGTCCTGCCAGTTCAGCAAGTTCCCACCTTATGTTCCATTGGGATGTCCAGTCGAAGTTCAAGTCTTTGGTGTTACCAATGAAAAATTGAGTGAGGCACATAGAAGTGACAGAGTACAGATTTATTGAAGGTGAAGATAGCATTCCATTAGGTAGAATGGAGTGGGCAGAGCGAGAAAGAGGGGCTCAAAGTCCCAATGTCTGGAATTTAGGGTCTTTCTTATATCCTGAACTGTGGGATGTTCTCTTCCCTATTGAGACCTGATTGAAGACCTTACCCCATTTTCTCCCATTGGTTATCTTATGATACCTGATTAGAATATTTTCCAATCCCCGCCCCCCATTGGTTACTTTAGAATACTTAATTAGAATGCTGTCCACTTTACTTCCATTGATCATTTTAAAGTTTGAACCTATGGCAGGAGTTGTCATGGTAATGGGATTTACTACACACAGGGACAGGACTATTGGCTTATCCTCCAGTGGCTTCTTTTTAATACCCTGTCTCCTCCATCTTGGTGTCCCTGAACTCCTACCTAACACTACATGGAGAAGTCGTGGCACCTGAGTCTCAGGATCCTCCACTGTAATGAGATGAGCTGACCAGCTTCACAGAGCTGTTGTGAAGGAGATGAGATTCATGTATAAAATTAGAGTGTACTTAAGTGTAGTAGTAAGTCATTGTTCTTATTTAAATCCAACAGTGACAGAGACTAAGAAGCCTTCAAATTTATCTTCAAAGTAGTCAGATATTACACCCATTGGCATATCAATTGTATATCAAGCTAAATTTTGCTGTTCCTTCATCTGTGTGAAACCTAATTTATCCTCAAAACTCAAATGTCAATCCCTTGATGAAATATCTGGTCCCCACCGACAATTATTTTCCATTTCTTTCATGGCATACTGTAGTGATTTTATTTGATTGCATGGGTTTTCCTCTTTCCAGGCCAAGAGCCATCTGAGAATCAGGTCTCACCCATCTTTCAGTTATCATGGATAGGATGTTCTTGGATGTTGGTTCAGTGAATGACTGGCAGGAGAGAAAGGAAGTAGGTATAAATGAGAACAGTTTAGACCAGCTAAGACTTTTATAAGCATAGAGAAACATTTCATGAGAATGCTCCCCTCCACCAGTCCATAGTCAGTGCTGAAAACACTGGAGGTGAGTCAGGAGAAGTTTGCAGCTGAAAGGAAAGAAGAAAGGTGGGCTCTGGACAAAGGTTTGGGTAGTCATGGCACTCTCTCTTGGTGCCAGGTTCATGTTCTGAACCACAACCCCAAAATGTCTGTTGGCTTTGTACCCTGGTACCCAGCGGCTCCTCTGCAGTCATCTGAGCCTCCCCAGGGCCCGATCCTTGCCCACGAGTCCTGCTGCAACTCTGCTTCCTACCAAAAGCACTGGTTCCTGCTCCCTCCCTGAAGAGCTGTATCCTCCATCACTTGCCTGATTTCGTGACCATGAATTCCTGTAATAAATTATGGACATTAAGGGGCCTTCATTCACAGGTAATGAGAGTTTCATTCTCAGGAATGAAATGTTTGCTCCCTGAAGCACTTAAACCAGAGACCTGATAGTGATTCTATCAGTCATTATTGTGGCTCAGTTTCAAATTACCAGGTGCCTCATCCTACTGGCCTATAAAAGGCAAACTGTAGGGAGGGAAAGTACGTGTTCCTTGGAAAAGGTAGCCCTTTATAGGCTGCTTGAAAGACTCCAGATTTTATGAAATTCAAGTTGATAGAACACTGTGCTGTGGGGCATGGTAGAAATAACATGTCATATAGTTTTATTAGAATATAGGCCTTTTCCAGGGTATGAGAATCATTTTTGATTAAATAAAATGGTTGGATTCTGTAAATACCTTAATAAGATACTTAATTCCTCAGAACAGACTGATGCTGAAAATCAGTTGGAGAAAAATACCAATTAAAGCATGAGCCAGGATCCCTGCCCTGGCCCAAGCCTGTTTGTTTCACATTGGGTAGGATGTGGGTGCTGGCTGGAACCATCACCTGGAAGAATAACAGGCTTATTCTCTTTTTCTCGGTCATCTTTCCTGGTGTGGGACCCAGAGCACTACAGATAACATACCTGGTTAATGCTGGTCCCCTTAAAGAAAGAGTTGAATTTGAGACCAAGGTCCCTTTACGTGATTAAAACTGTTCTTGAATGTTCCTTGGGTCATTTCTGTCTGAACTCGTAAGATCTTGGTCATGGATTTTCAAAGTAATTTCATTTGGGTCTTCTTCACAGGCCAAATATACAGATATGAAGGTGTTACTAATCCTTTAAAAAGCCAGGGGTTTGCGCTATTATTGAGCTTTGAAAGATTTTGATAACTGGACTTTTGTCTGTGATCACTGATAATGTTTTTAATTTAGAGTTGGAGCAGTTCCCTCTGGAAATGGGTATAGCTTGAGCAGACAGGGCGCTATTGTTCCAAATAGTAGGGTTCAAGCTAAATTTTGCTCTAACAGGTAGAGAAGTGGAAAATTTTGGCTTCTGTTAATGCTGTGCTTGAAAAAAGCAAAAACCTCAATTTCAGCCACTTGCCAAGTTTCATGAATTTTTGCTGTATTTAAGTACTATCTAAAGTTATTTCCTTCTATTTTTCTTTAAATTCATCACTGCTATACATGAATAAATTTATTTTACTGCCATAAATGGAAGCCTAGTATTCCAGGTAGATCCATCACTTTCAAGCTTCTGAGCCCTAGGCCATCTCCCATTGACCCTGGGCAGGCACACTTGGCACACTGAGCTGCCAGAGGCATGGGAGAGAAGCCCTTTCTCTCTCTTCAGTTAGCTACTGTCAGATCGAATTTGGGCGGCTGCAGGGGGAGGGAGCACAGTCACCTAGCAACACACTGTGCCAGAAGTGACCAATGAGGCAGACCTGCTGACCCTGACGTCCACCTTGGGTCCACCTTTTCCTGGGCAGGACCCTTGACCCCTTTCCTCTGTATAAAAACCCTGAGCAGCCAAAGCCACGTGCGATGTCTTCTGGCTCTCCCACCTCGACTTTCACCCTGGGGGGCTGGAGATTTCGCCCGGGACACAGACTCCAATAAATCTCAAGCCACTACTTTTGTCTGACTCTGGTGAACCCGCCTGGCAAGCGCACTCCTTTTGGCTACCCGCTGCCTTTGCGAGCTTTACAGCTACTTCAGTGCTTTAGATTCCAAAAGGTTCTCAGCCCACCTTTGAGAAACACCACCTTTAGAAAGCTCATTCTCTCTATTCTGTGTGAGGAACTAAGTATTTTGATTGATGGGACTTGCAGAAAACCCTTTTTGAATGGGATAAAAACACCCTAAGGAAGGGAGAAGGCGCACACCCTACACCCAGGGACTGTCTCATCTACTGAACATAGGCATACACTGATAACACGCAAAAAGAAAACACAGAAACAAGCAAGTACGGGAGAGGAGTCAGCTGTTCACTGACTAGCCCCGGCGGGTCGCAGCGCGTGGCACAGTGGCAGAGTGGGCTCTCAGTGTCTGTTGAGTCTGAGAATGCAAACTCTGTGCCCAAGTCTCCCAGCCGAGGTAGGAGCCTGCCGGTTATGGTGGGAAATGGGCTTGCACAGTCTGGATGGGTTACAGGAAGTGAGCTTTTGGAGGTAGGTGCAGAGCTGGAGTGCACACGCACATGCACACGCACACACAGCACACAATGCACACAGGATTTTGTTCTCCAAGGTTGAGACCTTTGAATAGCTCCAAAAATGCAAATTACCTCCAATTTGAAGAAATTCTCCCCTTTCCTCAGACTTATAGCCCCTTCTTATTTACAAACATCACAAATTTAAGGTTCATTTACATCCTGCAGAGTGAGCTCATGCTCAACAAGACCAAGACCTGGCACAGGAGCCACACCTCTGCCCCTGTGAGGAGGTTACCCTGGAGAAGCAGCTGGCCTAGGGCTTTGCTCCCTCCCTCAGCAGTGGGGGAGTGCTCCTGAGGGTTAATCACAGGCGTCTTCTGCAGGGTCTTTCCTGCGTTTTGTCCCCAGTACTAGTCTGCGTCACAGTTGGCTGCCATAGAGACGTCAAAGTCTCAGGTAGTATTTTTAAAGAATAACCAGGAGGCAAATCAACAGGGTTAGACGTGCAGAGCAGGAGGCAGGACTGAAGCGGCTGCTGGTGTGTGTGCGTTCCTGTCACAGGACCTGGAAGAGGGACTCGCTGGGTGCAGCTCACGCCAAGCTGCGCTCTCAGGCTGCTCTAAGGTGTGCCTGCACAGGCTCTGGGAAAGGTTTTCATTTTCAGAAATGGGGTGCCATGCTTTCCATTTGGGTGTTTCCCACTGGTTACGGAGTAAGAAATCTTCAGCTCAGTCAGGCTTGGAAAACATTTTTCAGAAAGCTCTTATTTTCTCTCACACTAAAGCTAATTGTTTAGTCCAGTTAAATAAGGACACTTAGGTGAGGCCCTGAACCAAAAAGCACAGTATGAACCTTAACTCTCTGAACTGCTAACTTTTCTATATGTGTGTATATATATATTTTTTTCTTTTTTTAAACAGACGTGTATCTGGTGAGAACACTAGCAGGAAACAAAATTTCAAGTTTTCTAAACTGAGTGAAGCAGTACAGCAAAATATTTCTGAAACTGAACTTCAAACCAATGGTTTACTGATTCTCCGCCTCGTTTTAACTTTGGGGTGCTTTGGAAGGGGGTGCTTTGGGATGCCAGTGCAGGTGGACAAGGCCCAACCTCTGTGTGAACTAATGAAAGCGTGCGCCTGTCTTTCAGGTGCAATACTTCTTCAAGATCCTGGATAACTAACAATACAGAAAGCACAGAAGTCACAGACTGGGCGTTCAGACGAGAGTGATCACGCACGTGAGGAATGTGTTCATTCTTTTATTGTCCGTTGTTTCAACCTGACTGATACAAGATCAACAAGAGCACTGTACTCCTGGCAATTATTACATATGTTAGAACATGGATTTGCACTGTAGACAACATTTAACACCAGTCTATGGGGTACTGCATTGCTTTTTATAAAGTTCAAAATAAAGATTTATTTTCAAACAAGTGACTTTGGTTTATTTCATACATTACACTTTTTCTTGCAGAAAAAAATAAAATTGTACAACTGCATAAATATAAAATCCTTCCACCATGAAAATGGTTAAAACATTCATAAAGACACAGCACCAGCATGTGATGCCTCCAGAGAAAGGAAAAAACAAAAAGAAAATGCATAAGCAAATGAGCCCCGCCCCCGGGCAGAGCAGGCCTGGGTCTCAGTTTCAGAGCGGCTGGAGGACAGGGCAGGAGGGCCTCACCACGAAGCTCAGCAAGCCCATCACCGTCTTGTGTTTTTCTGTAGTGTCATGTAAATGTAAAGGGCAGTTCCCCATGACAGCCAACCCCAGCCCCAGGAAAAAAAATAGACCTAACACCACAGGAAACGACTATGGAGTGTGTTAAAAATGCTCACTGATGGGCCATTATCCTTGAAAGAGCCAAACCGAGAAAAAAAAAGTACCATGCCAGTTTTATTCCCATTGAATATTTACACCTTGGACAGCATCCTTGCTCACATAAAGTAGAAAACAGATATGATAAAACATGGCTTGAAAAATGACCGGAGTATGCACCTACAGTACTGTACACTAAATAAAACAGGCAGCAACACTCAGGGGCCGGAACACTGCTACTACGGGTCATCACGGAATCATAATTTACAGTAAAAATGGGCACGTCCCAAGGCTCAATTTTTATTTTTCTTTTGTCATTTACAGTAGAATAAATATTTTGTTGCTATTGCTACACTTTAAATTTACATTCTAACCTATTAAATGCAGAAAGCTAGTGTAAAGCATATAGATTAAGTGTAGGTCCCATACGTATGACAGTTTGTTCAAGACTAGTAGGTTTTGTTTTGTATCTTTTTTAACTTATTAAATGGCTAGTGGGAAAGATTTGTGCTTGTGATCAGCTCTTAATTTCAATTTTTACATCAAAGCGTCCCTGAAAACGGTCTTTCTCACTGTACCCAATGTTCTCCCCATACGCCTTACACTCAACGCGAATCTCAGTGTCCAAGGTGAGGTTGGTGAACTGCACGGCCAACAGGGGCTGCAGGTACCTGGGCTGCAGGAGCTTGCCGTAGTAGGGATAATACTGCAGAGGAAAGCCGGAGTAGCCGCCCAGGCCAAAGTACTCCACGTTCCCAACTTTGTCCTTATCTTCGTCTCGCTAAAAACCAGAACGAAAGGAGAGGTGAATGGCTCACATCATGGATCTCCACTTCACACGAGATTCTCAGCCCCAGACAGCGTGCGGACTACTCTGAGGGAAACCAGCCATGCCCTGACTCCCGCCTCAGACCTGGCTCAGAAGAAAGGGAACATGAAGCTCCAGAACACACTGGTGGGTGTCTGATGCCACTGGCGGCTATATGTTCAGTCTAATCCACGGGGGCTTGAGAGCCTGTCACAAAAGGAGCTATTCTCACTGTGCAAAGGGGAAATGCCAACTAAGTACTTGTCAAAGCCTACACGGCCTCCTGGAAATGAGGTCAACCGTGAAAAATGTCCTGGCCGTAGCCCCGTGACACTGTCTCCAAAGGTCACCTATTTCTCTCTCATTTCTTACACCCATCTCCTTCCTTGGTGCCAGCATCAAATAGCTTTTGGGGATTCCCTTTTATTCTGCCTTCTCTCTCTGAACAATTCAACAGGTATCTCTTTTAAGATCTAGAAGGAAACTGGGGTGTCTATTACTTTAATCTTTAAAACTTTTTGAAAAGAAGCCCATACTACCAATTGTTAGGAGACATTCTTCACTAAAAAAAAAAAAAAAAAAAAGTTCGGTTCCACATTTTTAACATATGTTGTGAGCCACAGAGAAACACTTCTGCCTTCAGTAGAAAATTACGGAACCAAAGGGCCAGATTTCAGAAATGAAATGGATGTGTTCACGTAACAGTACTGCCGTCAGTTTCTATCAGAGTTGAAAATGCTCAGACAGAATGGACAGTTCTATACATCAGTAAGGAATTACTTAAACCAGTATTCCAATGGACTAAATTCAGTTATGTGAATTTCTTCTACCAAAGGAGGAAAGTACACGTGGTTTTATTTTTGTTACACTTTTCTGTCCCTGTGAGAAGTTTACCCAGTAGTTACAACTCTGCTTCCTGAGACTGATATCTGAAAGCAATGTTTCTTGTTTGCTGTATTAAAATTTTACCTCTAACTTAAAACAGTCTCATCCACCCACTGCCCTGCCCTGATCCCACCACCCTCCATGACCCACGTGTCCTTACTTTGCCAGTGCACTGAACAGGCAGCACATTCGGATTATACTTCATCACTGGGTAAGTCTCCAGGGACTCATTCTTGGGAGGCTAAAATTAAAACCCACTTTGGTCAGTAAGAATTCTTTTTTTAATTTCTGAAAAATAAAACTGGTTTGCAGCCCAAACAAATATACAGTGTCACAATAAATCAACTGAAATAATAAAACGCATCAGGATAGTAAAACAAAATGACCCCCGTGACCAACCTCAGAAAAGTCTGAGTTCACTGAAGTGAAAGTGAACTGCCCAAGTCCTGTGAGCACCCCCACCAGGCTGTGATGCAACCAGTGCTGAATGGAACTTCAGCAGTGACCGACTGGACCTGTCACTTGAGGACAGCAAAACGTAAGAGCCAACCCAAAAACAATGCTCACAGTTTGCTGAGGCATGGGGAAGGTGCACTTGTTTTCACACAGCCTGGCCTTTCCTCTGTGCCAAGCAAATAAGGCCTCTGCAAGCAGACTTTCCTCTTCCGTGCTCATCTCCAGGGTTGGAGAGGCTGCCACCTCAGGAGGACGCCCTCCTAGCTCAGTAGCAAAGTCTGGTATGTAGAATGGCTGGAGAGGGCTGCCCTAAGTGAAAGGGTGCCATGAAGGGCCCAACCTACAGCCGGACAGATGCCACAGTGAACCTCGAGAGCTGCCCTGCCACAGCCCTGGCTGGCTGTCCTCAGAAGTGTGATGAGCACACGCTGCTGAGGACAGCCATCTGCTTGCTTCTAGCAGCACAGCATGTGATGTATGGGGTCTAATTAAAGTCAGCCGGAGTGGGCAGTTCTGTATATCAGTAAGGAATTAATAATACGGTGCTGCTCTGTGTTGTAGAAGAAAATGATCATCTAGATTTAAGTCTTTTGAAACTTTCTGCCAGCAATATATTTATCTTTAAAAAATAGGATAAAATGCTTATCGATCAAAGAAGTTGCCAGAATCTACCCTCAGAAGCTGAGGAAACAGGCACACCAAGTGAGATGCTGGAGTGACCACTAACAAAAGCACCCCTGACAGCAGGACAGGTGGGTCCTGGGTGCGAGTGATGAATTAGAAGGGCTGATGGACCACCCAAGCCAAGACGGGTGTGCTAGGGTGTCCTTACTAACAGGTACTCCAACCGAAGGAAGAGACCAATCACAGCAGGTCAGGTTTTGCCTCTGTGAGGTGCAAGCACCCCTCCATGTCTTGAGGAGGACTCCGGCGATGAGCTTTGGTCATCTGCAGCCACACCACACCAGTTCCTTTCATTGCTAAAACGCTGGCTGATCTTGGAGCATTCCCAAGCAATATGAATGTCAAATACAAGTATGCTATAATGGTTCTCACCACTTTTCTTCCGTGGGATCTTTGTATATATAAGTGAAAAGAAGATTAAATTTCTGTGGCAAGGTACACCAAGGCCTGCAAGGGTTCCACCAGGCCAGCCATCCAGCTGCCCACCACTCTTCATGTGTGTCTCTGGTGGCAAGAGAGAGCCCTGGTGCATCCTTCAGTAATAAAACTTTTCATCTCTACACTCATTTTCTTTTGAAAATATTATTCACGGGTAGCAAGCTTTGTGGAAACGAATTAATAACATTCAGTAGAAAATTACTGAGCAAAAGGGCCAGATTCCAGAAATGAAACGAGTGTGTTCACATAACTGTTTCCACCAGGGCTGAACACTGCTCATGTAGGCAGCGCTCGTGACGGAGGGACACCTGCTAGACACTACTCCTAAGAGAGAGGATGGCACCACTCCGTTCACAATCTGGGGGAGAGAATTAAATAACTGATTTTATAAAAGCAGACATGACACAAATAATTTTTTCTTTCTTTTAAAGAATTAATATATTCTCACAAAATGGTGAGCAGTGACCATTCGCCGTTTTTCAGAGATCTCAAATAATGTTGCCCATTACAGCTGCAGAAAGCCAACAGAATGGTTAGCGAAGCTTGGTTTAGGTGGGGTTTCTTCTCTGTTTATTGCAATGAAGTCACCATTCAGGGAAAAAATTATTTGAAAATTCTTGTGGCTCTAAGAAGACCAAAACCAGAAATATGACGCATATCCAGGAGATTTTTTAATTCAAAAATATCTTTTTCCATTTTTAAAGAGTTTTCATATCATAGAAACTGCTGTCAAGGATACTAAGCAGAAATATTAAGAGGGCTACAGGACTCACTTCAAAATCTGGCTCTGCCACTCAGAATTTGTATAACTAGAAACTGAGATTCATATTTTAACTCCAGGAATTCCAGGGCAGATACAAAACTTTTTGGTGTTGCTCTGGTTAGGCTTCCAACTGAACATACTTTAGAACTCCTTTATACTGATTATCCTTTCGTATCATAATTCAAAATATCCCCACTTGCCTTCGGCTTGAAGCCCAGAACTCGGTTGAGCTTTATGATGATGCAGGGCTTGCCGTCTTTGTAGCCGTAAGTCTCATCCTCCAGTCCAGAGCAATTTCCCAGCCACTCAAGCCGGAATCTACAGACCTTTCGCTCTCCTCGTTCATGGTTATATTCTCCTCGTTCTTTGGGTTCACTGGGCACACCTAAAAATACAAACACCATTTTGATATTGTACCAGCAACTCCCTAAGCACCACCGAGAAAGGAAGAGGGGCCTTATCCCTAGTCTCAATTTCCTGTTGTAGGAGAGAGCTGCTCTTCATGTCATGCATGGCAGAGGGGAGCAGGGATCTCCAGCATCCTCCTCTCCCTTCATCAAACCTAAGAAGATATGTTCCTGAAGGTGAGAGCTGGCATGGCCCACTGCAGAGCCTTCCGGTACCTGTGCTTGATGATCGGCACCCACCTGGTCTCTGGAAGTACTTCTCGGCCTCTAAATCATGGATCACTCAGCTATTTTAGAAGATGGAAAGGAAACTGGATCATGCTTCCTCAGCACCATCATTTATACAGTTCAACATAGGCTTAGTTCAATAGCAGGTGCATTACAACACGAAAGAATTGTCACTCATTTTTGGAACTGGTAGTTTTCAGTCAGAATTTCCTAGTTTTTCGTCAGAATTACCCCCAATTAGCACGTTAAATAGTAAGAGGGAATAGCTCATCTCCTCATCGAGAGTGCTCAGCTGCCTAAGATGCATTTCACGAGTGATCTCAAACAGGATCTATAAAGTACACCTGGACCACAACCCCTCCTTCATCCATGGGTCCTACCTAACCACACCAGTCATGGCCGCCAGAGAAGGCCCATGCTCCCTTCAGCAGGGAGAGCTTTTGGGGAAGATGTGAAGAGACACAACTATACTTCTCAATGGACACAAGAAATAAAACTGTCACTGTGGTCTGTATCATAAAAAGCAGAAGTGTTTTAGGAGGATTTTTAAAGAACATCTTCCAGGTGCCGGAAATAGTAATATCTGAAGCCACACTGTCTCTTTCATTGCATCCTCCAGTTTAAAAAAAGAAAAAAACATGTCCTCAATATGGCCAGAGTTTAATTTCTAATTTTTTCAGAAGTATTCCTCAACCAGAAAGCAATGAACAGATATGGAAAGTCAGAATTTGCAAGAAAGAAAACTAACCCTCTACAGGGAATCTACTTACTGCCACAGTCCTCGAAAATCATGTCGTCCTTCTGGGCCGTGTCTTTGTACTTCTCCAGGAACCTCATCATGTTCAGCACGTAGGCCTCGTAGCTCTTGGGATCGTTAGGGCGAAAGGAAATTTCAGTCTTTTGGAGCTGAGGAATCTGTGTTAATCCTGGTCAGTGGAGAGTTAGACACAGCTTCTTCAGTGAGAAGTCAGCGAGTAACCGAAAAGCAGACTTTCCCTGAACACGCACACCTGCCACCCCACCTGGCTCAAAGCAGTGGGCTGACTTCCTGCCACCCTGTGGAAGTGCTTCTCTGGCACTTAGGTTAGTACCTCAGGGTAATGATGATGCGTAACACCACACGTCAAGCCACTGCCTTCCCATCACTCCACAGTAGGCCCTGCCTAACTTCAGGAATGGCAACACGGCTTGCACAGAAAGGCTAAGTATTTGGTTCAAGGTCACACAAGTGGGACCAGAATGCCAATCAAGGTGTGCAGTGCTCCAGAGCCTGCTGTTTCTCTAGGACCCTTGTGTGCACATTTTAGCTAGTAAGGTGTACAGGTGGTTTTCCCTCCTGAATGACAGGAAGCTGTGAGCACTGAGCTCTTCCTGTGCATTCCACACCAACACGTTCACAGCCATTCCAAGTCCACACCCACACTGGTCCACAGACACAGAGCCCCACATGGATCTTCTAACCTCCACTGGGGCATCTGGGGTATCTGTGCAGTTACCAACCCAGGTCTGAGCACATCAGTACCAGGCAAGGTAAAATGTGAAGTCTGTGCGCCTAGGGTTTGCACTTTGTGCCCCCCACCATGCCTGGCAGGTCAGGAGAGCACCCACATCACTCCCCCAAGGGCTGGGAAACACGCAGCCTCACAGGCACCACACTATACCCACCCACGCAAAGCCCAAGGTTTCAAGAATCTTTTAACAAGCATCAACAGATCCTGAAGAAACCTGGTTTACTGCTCTCAGAAATTAAAATCTACTAGTGGCAACAGTGACACAGATGTGAAGACAGTGACATAATTGAAGCAGAGGTGGAGATTGCAGTAGTTAAAATTTAGCTACTACCATCTGCGGGGCTTGAGAACCAGGCTTCAGCAGCACTAAGTGGCTGTGAGTTTTTTCAGTGACTACGGGTGCCTCAGAGCCTCACAAGTGGCTCTGTGAGCAGGCTTTTCCAAGGCACAACACCCTAGAAGAACAGAAGGGTTGTAGATGAAGGGAAGGAACGTGAGGGTGCAGAACTGGGCAGAGGAGCGCCCCAGACCAGACTTGCAGAATAATGGAAGAACTGCGGTGAGAAGGATGAGATGGGATCTGAGGAACAGGGAGAAAAGCTGTGGTCAGGGATGGAAATGAATCCAAGGGAGCAGCATCTGCTCCTGGAAGTGCTTCACTTTACAATGAAGAGGGTCACCACAACTAAACACTCTGCGGGCACCGTCTAAAGCACTTCCTATCCTGAACCATCTCTCGCTACATTAAGTTAGGAAACTGCACTGTGATCTCACAGAGAGCAAAGCAGCGTGCAGTCAGGATGACCGCTGCCCGCAACAGTGAAGCTACCAGAGGTGCAACAGAAGCCCCGACACTGACCCCGAGCAGCGTGGCGAGCAGGGCTCCCTGCAGAATGGGGACAGCAGCTGGCGAGGGGCACTCCCAGCCTGAGTCAGGCTGACTTGCCTGGCCTGGGGACGTGCAGGGCAGCCCAAAGCCAGAGGCTCCTTGGAGCTCAGAAGGATGCATGGTGTTCCCAGAAGAGCCCTCAAGCCTGGAGAAAACAGACTCGAGGAGCAGGCACACCTGAGAGGCCTGGAAGAGACAGGCAGGTGCCTCGGAACCTGTCAGGCAGAAACCACCTTCCACGAGCCCTGCGCGTGGGGAAGATGTGGAGGAGGAGGAGGTGATGGACACCCAGCAGGGTGACATGAAGGCGAGGAGACCTGAAGTCAGAACCTGGAGAGCAGCCTCGCTGAGGCTCCCTGAGGGAGGGAGGGGGCAAGGACTGCAGCTGGCTGACAGAAAGAACATCAGTGTGACAAGTGACAAAGACACACCCTGTGGCCCAGCAGCAGTGGCTGATGCAGCACAAACCAAACTGCTAACAAAATGTAAGCAAGGCTGGCGTGAAATCTGGGGCATCTCACTCAACAGAACGCGAGGAGGGGGGCCTGGAACGCCACCAGACAAGCGTGGGGGACAGACCGCAAGGCCTGTCTTGACCCCGGTGGCTGCTTCAACTGCCCTCACCCAGGCGCTGCCTCATGTGCGGTGGCACCTGCATTCTCTCTTCCAGTGGCCAAAGTGCCGTTTGTTGAGATGTGTCTGAAGAATAGTGAGGCCACTTCAGAGTCTCCCACAGAGGAAGGACAGAACGTGGTGGGACTGTGCGAGTGCCTCACTCCCTTGCCATGTCACGTCCACGTCTCCACAACGGAGAAAGCAGAACGTGTGTCAGCCCGAACGTCAGCTCCTCTCACTCAGGACCCTTGGGGCTGCCATCTGCACGACACTTGTCCCAGTCTCGCCCGTCGAGTGCCTCTGTCAGCAGGCACCTAGGGTCTGATTTGGGAAATTGTGTTGCACCCGCCCAGAGTTCTGCACAATTGTCTCCTGGCTGCCCAGGTAAGGCAGGTAGGGAATAAAGGACACAGTGGCCTCCCACCGACTGCTACCCGAAGGCTCAACCCCTTCAGTAAGCAGAGCTCTGACTCGGCCCTTCAGGCCTGCGTGTTGCCAAGGAGAGAAAGGCGGACTGGGGCAGCTGGGAGAACCGACTGCACCTCTCCTCTCCCAGGGAGCATGAGAAACTGACGCATCTGAAATACAAGCGCTGAAATGGTTAGTTGAGCACTGAGTCTCAGGCCCCAGGACCTGCCCAGCTGGATTAGATCTTGGGCCAGTCTCTGTCCTGTCCTTTCCATTTTAGCGATAGCAGTCTTTGGCAGAAGACAAGGAGTGGCAGCAAAGCCCCGGGAGGCTCAGCTATGCTTACTCCTCTGTAGGGTAAAGGGTTGTCCTGAGTGGTCGGAGGTGGTAACTAACAAAGGCTGAGTGGTCATCCGTGGAAGATACCCAACTTCTGATTCAAATGTTTCCAGAAAAGATGTACAAATACTTTGGGGTTAGGTCACACAGCCCCTGCAGACACCCACTAGGAACACACATGTACTACATGCAAGCACAAGCAGACAGCGTGGCCGCTGCCTCCAGGGGGGCTCTTCTGCAGATCTCAGTCTAGCACCTACTTTCTCTGCCTCCTGTCCTTTCAGTCAAGTAGCCTGGGATTTCCTCATCCTTAAGCTACCAGAAGTATGTCATGTGGTCTATTCTGTCCTGGACAATCTCAATTAGGAGACGTCTCTGATAAGATCTTCTCCAAACCCTTAGGGAAATTCCTCTTCTCAAAAGCAATTTCTCTAAAGTAATCAGATACTCAAAGAGCAGGTAAAGGACCCTTGAAATGATGTCCAAACCCTTCAAATTATTTACTCTACTTTTATCAGAGTCCTGACAAGAGACAGAAAGGAACAGGACTGGATTTGGCAACTTTATTATCTGCAGTCCACATTCAAATTCCCCAGCTGTAACGCTTCCCAAGGTGCACAAATCCCACCTTGTGGACTGGAATTCTCATCTGTCATGTTCGCACTCGATGGGATACTTTAGGCCTGTCCCTTCTCCACTGCCCATTCCTTAAAGTTATAGTAATACTGAAAACAATGGTGCGCTTTGTTTGCAAGGTAACTCCCAGAAGCCAGATGGCAGAACACCCAATCACTGGCTTGTGGGTTCAGATGATAGCCTAGGAGACAGATCGAGGCGTTTGCCTCCCAGCACCTGAACCCCAGTTCACCAGTTTAGGTTGCAGTGGCTGAGCAACCGCAGGAACATTTGTCCTCAGCTACACATCATGTTTAACTAAGTCCCTTGAAAGCACTGACAGCGTAATGTGGGTGTGCAAAATTTTAATAGTTGGTTTTTAATGAGTATTTCAACTTGGTGTAAGATTTGGACTTTTTAAAGAAACAGCCCCTGGACTTCACCCTTGCTTTTTGGAGATACACTGCAGGGTCACTTCATGCCCCTCCCAGGCACCCAGAGGCTGCCCGTGTCCTAAAGAAGGAATGCATTCCCCACACTGTTACAGGTGTTCACAGCAAAGAGAGCTGAAGGAGAGAGAAGGGAAGGAAGCCAGGCATAGCACCCCATCCCCCGAACCCCAGCAGCTCAGGAGGCTGAGGAAGGAGCATCGCAGAGTATCGCAAATTCAAGGCCAGCCCTGGCAACTTGGCAAGACCAGGCTGGGGATGTAGCTCTGTGCTGGAGCTCCCCCAGTGCCACAGACAAACAGACAAAAGAGGCTTTCCATTAAGAGGTACTTTGTTGGGGCTGGGGGTGTGGCTCAGTGGTAGAACGCTCGCCTAGCATGCATGAGGCCCTCGGGTCAATCCTCAGCACCACATAAAAATAAAACAAAGGTATTGTGTCACCTACAATTAAAAAATGTTAAAAGAAAAAGAAGTATTTTGTTTCCAGTTAAGTTTATAATATAGCAAGATTTTAAGTTCTCTACTTGTGAGTCTGAAGTATTTAAACTAGAATGCAGCCATTTTAACCTTGTAGCAGTTAGCACAAGTAAATCCCAAAGCACAGCTGCTGGGAACTGTCATTTAATACATCTGAGGAATCACTAGCCAAGTCCTCTAAATAGGTATCGCTTTCCATAGAAACCTCCAAGAGACGACCGTATGACTAACCGGGCCCAGGAAGCAGAGAAATGCTTTTGAATGTAGCCACGCACACAATGCACCCTTACCAGTCTCCTATGCACCCCAAGTTGGAAAGTGATTTCCAATTAAAACACAACTGCAGGGGGCTGTGCGACCTTACACACACACCCTTCAATGGCAGCACTCTGTGGGACCTAAGAGATTTCCAGGGTATTTCTAGGCTTTATTTTTTTTCTTCTTCTTTCACATTACAGGTCAACTTACCTAACAGAATAGAGAGAGGACACTGGGAAACGGCCACTCTGCTTTCTGGAAACTAGCTGACTTTGACTCTCCTTCCATCTCAGAGTTAGCCTGTCACTCAGGCTGGGATCAGCCAGGAATAAGCCTCTTGCAGGCCAGCAGGGTCACTTCTGTGCCCTCCTCAACACCCAGTCTGCCCCTCTGTAAGGTCCTGGACAGGCTGCTCGGCTGCTCCCTACCATCCGGCAAGGTGCTCAGAACCCTGGGTGGGCAGGAGTCTCTCCTCTGCCCAGGCCGAATGCTGCGCACTGGCTGCAGGCCTTTCTCTGTTCTGGAACTTCCCTTTATCCCCAGACTCTTCCCTGTAGTTGTATATTGATTTTCAGGCAAGCAGAGGAAGAATTTAGTGGGGATGATTTTTAAAAGCAGACACAGCTCCACAGGGGCATTACGTTAGACGTGGTGTACAGCTCGTGTTTGTGATCGTTCCCAGGACAAGAAAGAGAAAAAACAGACAAATCTCAGCATTTTGTACTAACGATGAGTTTTTGTTCAAGGTCAAAGAACAAGAACACATGATATATTTGACTTGTCTAAATATAAAATATAATAGTAAATAACTAATCTCCTGAAGGACGCTGCATTGTGTACGTGCTACCTGACGAGACCTATCCAGGCATGTGTGTGGGAAAAGATGTATTTCCTGTTTGAAGCTCCTGGATAACACATTCCGGTTCCTCTCCCAGCTTCTCTCCAGTCTCATCCGTGTTGAGTGAGCCCATGGGTCCTGAGTTACTACGGCGGGATCACTGAACCTACTATCCCACCTGAAGGCCTAAGGTCAGCACTCTTTCCATTACCACCTTCCACACTGCAGCCCTTCTAGGGTTAGTGCCATCCAAAAGCCCCAAACGAAGCTTCTGGCTCCAGCGCTGTCTTCTGCCAGCACTCCTTCAAGTCTGGTACCTGGTCCTATTTGTCAGAGGTCTCGCTTTCTTTACTCATCTTCAAATGTGCAGAATGGGACCCATTTTTCCGCAACTCTGAGAATACTTTAGGCTAATAATTAGGCTTCCTGCGCACCCAAGTTGCAGCCTTGTCTTCAGAAAGAAAGAAACAGCTACGTGGGTAGGTGAGTTGTCCAAAGTAGAGTCCCCTGCCCTGTGCCCCATACCAAACCACAGGCTGGGCAGAAAGTTCTGGAAGCTGTAACCACCACCAATGCCAACTCATCCAACCTCCAAGGACAGGCTGCAGGACTACCTGGGGGCAGGAAGGGAGGAGAGGGAAAGCAAGAGCAGCTGACCTGCATGTGTTAGAGGAGAGACTGCAAGCGGCTTCTGGTTAGAGCAGAAAAAGAAAGAAAATACCTCATCACGCTCTGAAACAATGCTCCCTTCACAGTATAGGGAGACCAAATAGTTCTAATTTTTCCTCAGAAATCTAAGTGAGAGAGAGTAATAATACAGTGTGATGTAGCCTGAAAAAAAAATAAGCTTTTCTGAGACTGACATAGAACTTCTCAGGAATTCACTTAAGCATGCCCGATTTCACTGTGACAGCCCGGACCCTAATGGCTTTTCAGGTTAGATGTCTTCCTTTCACAAACAGGAAATCGAGACTGCTGGTAGTGCACCGTGGTCTGCGGGTCTGCATCCTCCCTCCTCTCCTGGCCCGTTCTGATACCAACAAGCCAGGGATGTGCCCCTTGCAAAAGGAGTTCTGCCAGCAGGGAGCCATCTTTAGAGCAAAACAAAAGGTCACCCACACCTGAAGAGGAAGAGCAGGGGTGCACATTCAAACCTGCTTGCCAGGAAGCAAGCCACCCGGGGGGCCTCCCTGCACCCAGGATTGACACCCAGCGACCTTCAGTTCATCTCGCAGTAGCAGAGCTGAGTGACCTTGAGTGGGGGAAGGGCAGCAGTGGGTGGGAGGGAGAGACTTTCCCTTACACCACAGTGCAGAGCAGCAGGGCGGCAGGGCCCACAGGACAGGGCCTGGTGAGCACGCCTCCCCAGCACAGCTCAGAGCAGCATCTATCCCCAGACCCAACCGCATGCGCAGACCAGGGCAGACGCTGCTCACCACCACGGCAGGACACTCCTGAGAGGTCCTCCTGGGGACGAGAGGGTGGCAGCTGCCAAGTGTAGGTGGGTGAAAGGTTACAGAGAACCACAAAGTCACTTCGATTCTCTCCAATCCTTTAAAAATGGGTTTTATTTTTTTGGTACTGGGGATGGAACCCAGGGGCACTTAACCACTGAGCCATGCTGCCAGCCCTTTTCATTTCTGACACAGGGCCTTGCTAAATTGCTGAGGCCAGTTTTGAACTTGTCACCTCCTGTGTCAGCCTCCAGAGTCACTGGGATTACAGGTGTCACCACCATGTCCAGCTAAAATGTGTTTCTTAATCCAGTGTTTTCCAAACTCCCCATGGAAAGCCAAGGTTTCACTGACTCCAAGAAATCCCTGCCATTCACCCACAGCACACAGCCTGGGAATTCTAGCAGAAGGGCAGGCTATGGAGAAGAGTGGCCATCCCTGACCCCGTTTCCTTCACACCAGCAGGTGTATCTCCATAAAGTAGGGGTTGCCTTACATATATTACCTCAGTTAACCTCATGGGGTCTTGCTCCCATTTTATAGGTGAGAAAACTGAGGCTTAGTGTAGCTAAGAAGTGTTCAAGTGGTGGGGACTGTCCAGCTCCAACTGCTGTCCTTCTGAGGTCAAACTGACCAAGGACCTATGTGCAATGGGGCTTAGGATTTCAGAGGCTGCTTTGATATTTAGGATAGGCAACATGGAATTACCAATCAACCATTTTTGAGCTACAAAAATAGCAATTTAGTATGTCTCAATATCTCAGCTGAGACTCTAGCCTTGTGCCTTCCAGGCGGAGAAGGCAGATCTGTTCCAACATCCCACACTGATGAGACTTCATAAGGAATGTCACATGCGTCAACAGCCACCATTGCTTGGGGCCAAGAGACTGAACCTGTTACCCATTTTTCCTGAAACTTCACTTGCAATTTATAGTGTAGTCTTTTTCACTGTGATTTGCAAGTTTGGCCTTTCAGTGTATCCAGTATTACAGACACAGAGACCCAACGGCACTGCACAATTGTCACTGCTTAATTTGGCCACACATGCTATTGGGAAGAGATCTAATTACAAGGTATTCCAGTGTGGAAAGGGCACTCGACACCCAGTTGGGACGAGTCTGTTTTCATGCCTTACATTCAGCAGATAACAGTACTAGCTCGTCCTTGGAGCCTGTCTCGTTTCCTAGGTACATCTGACTTAGAGTCCTCGCACTTTACCCATCACAGAAATGGAGGGTTAGAGACAAGAAGCTGAAGTAAAAAAAAAAATTGTCAGGATACTCTTCCATGCATCTGTTCAGTCTGCATGCTTAAGGAATCACTGTCGCTTCTCCAAAATACAAATTTTTAAATCTTTTCTGAAAGGGGCCAAGAGGAGAGTACAGTAAGAGTCCCTTAAAACACACAGGGCCCTCAGGGACCATTCGAGGACCACATTTCTTGGCAGCCAGTGCTCCACAGCCCTGGCTGGAGGTTACCATTATTTTCAAATGAATGCCATGTCCCTTGGTAGAGACACAGAAAAACCCCACAGGGCAAGTGGGCAGGGGAACTTGGTCCAGACTCTCCTGATAAGGAGATGGGTAAAGAAAAGAAGAGAAAGAAATTACCAGGATAAGTAATAGGAGACAACAGGGAAGGTGGGGACCCAAGACCTTCCTGTGACTCAGACCAAAGGACAAGAACGCATATTTCCCAGATGAGCAACTAATACTGCTTTGGAGAAGTGAGGGTTTGTCAGTACGTCCAGCTGCTGTGAGCGCAATAAATATAGGTTCCAGGGACATGTCTTTTAGGCAGGGGGGCTAAAAGGAAGGGGGAGGCAGGCAGGGAGAGAGCGGGCTGGAAGGGACTGAGCGCGTTGGACAGTCAAGTCAAGGTCATCTGCAAATCCTTACTTACAAGGTCAGGCACTCTGGCTATCTGTTTTTGAAGGTGAAATTTCCCTTTTAGCAAAGAGCATGGCGTCTTCTCCATGCTATTTTATCAAAGGCTCGCTCTCCAAAATTTATATAGTCAAGGAACTTTACCTTTTTTTTAAATCTGGGAAATAAAGAAACTGCTCAGCTTTGTGGTCATCACTGACCTCAAGTATAAGAAAGATCATAAAGTAACATCATTGTGATTGGAGAATAGCGTGGAAGGGCAAAACCACAACAGAAGGTTTACACAAATTTATGTCACTCATGGCACTGTTAAGAAGCCTAACAGGAGAGGGCATGGAGAGGCACCGTGCTTCCTGGGCACAGAAACCCCGTAAAACACATCTACTTAAGACCCACAGTTTCTCCGCACGCTGGAAAGGCCGCTTCACCCTTCCTAGGGGACAGTGCAGTACGACACAGTCCAAGCATTTTGTATACTTACGTGCTTTTCTTTTTCCACTTCCCACCTAGGTTCACCTGGAAACATTCAAGGTTTTCCCACAGTGGACATATGACTAAGGACCATAAGACAATGTGTGCCACTGCCACATTCGGTAAACCTTTCCTGCATCAGGGAGGGGGCGTAGCAGCAGCACCTGATCTGGGCTGCTTAGTGTCACATAGACAGCCTCAAGACTATCACCTACATAGTGTTACTAAGCCCTTGCCTGGGGAAAGCAGAGGAGGACAAGTCTTCACCATCCCCCAGGGCAACCTCAAGGTCATTTGTGTGTGAGAACCCGGAAGTTGCGCAATGCTGCTTCTCTCTAGGTCCTCCAGTGAGCTTTTGGAAGAGCCACAGAGTAAATTCATGTTTACTGTTGCTTGTTGCCTTGTCCTCTGCCCCGATGTGGCAGCAGAGGGCCAGCTAAGGTGTGCAGGGACTGATGTGGACACAGCTCGGCCTCCCTGGTAGCACCCGGATCACACCACGGGACTCAGGACAGTCTCCAGTTTTATGACAATCTTTTTGTTCACTTAAGCTGTTAGAGCTAATGGAGAGTTCATTAAACTGCAAGGAGGGCCCACGAAGCCAGGAAATAAAACTCATTAAACAAACTGGCATAGATATTAAGAAGTGAAAATGACTTTCCTCAAGGTCAAACTGAAAGTCAATAAGCAGGTGGGAGACTTGGACCCCTGATCACAGAGTAGATGACCCATTTCAGGGCTTCCAGTCATCCCGAAAATAAGTCAGCTTCTTCAAACAGGGGCTGAAGTGCTTTTCCTAAAGCTTTATCTGAATCACAGGCCTCTCAAAAAACAGCAAGCATGTTTTGAGCTGGAAGACCCTAACAGGACCCCACTACCCACGCCCGTGAGGGTCAGGCTGGGAGATAGGCCCCTCAGGCCGACTTGCTAGTGGTGTCACATGACTGGCAAGAGGCAGACTGGGTACTGGGGAAGAGCAGACTCTTCACCCTGTGGAAAGGAGACATCCCACCCCGCAGCTCTGCCTGCACCGCGGGCAGGCAATCTGGCTGAGCAGAGAGAGGTTCCTGTTTTCCTTGCAGGCCCCGTGCAACACTGTATTACAGAACAATGTCCAAAGCGGGGCTTTAACCTCTGGAGGAAGAGACCCGAGTTGTGTGCGTTTACCTGGTGGGGCCACCCGGTCCTGGTATGTGGGCTTAAATTCACTGATGGTGAGCAGCATCACTTGGATGGTTCCGATGAAGATGCCGGCCAGGCAGCCATAGAAGATCACGTAGAAGAGCAGGATCTTAACTGCAGGGAGAACACAGGGACACAGGAGGCTGTGATGGAGCCACGGCGCTGAACCGAAGCCTAATGCTCCTGGGTGACAGCAGCTTCCTTCCCGGCTCCCCTCCAGCCTGTTTTTCCAGAGCCGCCTTTTCCAACATTGATGGAAGAGGAAGCTCACTCTTGTTTAGAGAATGGAGGTGGAGGAATGCTCAACTACGACCAAGACTCTGATGGGAGGTAATTTTATTCCCTAAGGAAAAAATCATGAGGATCACCAATAAAAAAATCTAGAACTAACGTTGCATGCTTATGCAACACATTTAAAACATGACAGAATGCTCCCTTAGAGACCCACTTTCTTCCCGTGCTTATCCCTTGACACCGAACACGACAAGCCAGGCTCCTGCTCTTCCAAACACAGGATGCCTGATTTTTTATGCTGCAAGGGGGCTGACAGAGCAACCCAGTGCCACTCTCCTCTTCACTGACTGAACACACCATATTTCCTTCAGGGGGACAAGACAAGGGGAAAAAGCAAACAATGGAAATCCTACAGCAAAAATGGCCAGCACATTTTTATTTCATCTTCTGCCATCAGAGCAATGACTGACTCACTGAGCTCCATTTTCTTTTTCTCATCGTTAACGGGGTAACAGAAGGAAGGCTGAACTTGCTGCCAAAGAAGAAGAAGGGGGCAAACAAAACCACATGAAGCCCACAGACTGGAGCGAGGCTATCAGTTACGGGTTTACGAGGATTATCTCCCCGATTAGCCGCACAGTAACAGGCTGTACCAGGCATGGCCAGGCAGTCCCGTGCCAGCCAAACAACTCCGAGCGAGTCAGGAGAGGGAACCAGCACGCTGCAGGCTATCAAGTCAGAAGCTCGGCTGACAGAGGACCTTAGGTTACCTCTACAAAGGTCCAGATCTCATGCATCACACAGAGGGTCCTTGGGGAAAACACGGAACAAAAGTGTCATTGAGAACAAGTGCCCAGGGTGGGAGGGTCGGTAGAGGGGGCATGTCACGGTGGGAAGCAGCCATCTTCAAAACTTTCCCATCAGCAATAAACCAACCACGATTTAGAGCTGTTAAAGCAAGGAAAACACATAACACCAAGCGAACAGCTTAATCCTAACCCTTTCTCTCCTGTTCCAAAAGAAAAGGACAAGAAAACTAGGCAAAGACACGGGATAGACAAGGAGGAGGGCAGAGGCTGCATGAAGCAGAACCACCGCTGCCATGGCTTCCTCCCTCCCAGCAGGACAAGGGTTAAGCGCTGCCTTCTGTATCCAAGCAGTAGTAGGCAAATGACAAGGCTGTGACGTCAAGAGATCTGGAAAAATTTTCCAGTGAATGCCCCCAAGAGCTGCAAGAGTTGGTCAGCCCGAGAGAGCTCCCAGCTCGCTTCAGATTCTCCCCCACTGCCCTCCCAATCCCACCTTGGACTCCTTCACTCAATCATATTTGCCCCTTCTGATTACTCATCCCTGGACTCCGGATCCCTCATTCTGACAACAGAAGAAAGTACGAGCCCGAGGTTCCAGTTTCAAATACAAATAGAGCAATGGAGAAACCAAGCCATTTGGAGGGCACCCGTATCCACTCATTCTGCACACAGGACACCTCAAGACAAGCATGGAATTGTCCTCTTTCTGCTCTGAGATGTTTCTTAGCCACACCTGCCCAGTTACTGCTGTGAGGCCATTTGGTTAGAGGGGAGCATGAGGGACTAGCAGGGTCCATGCCATGAGCTCACCAGACACAGGTCACCAGGGGCGACTTTAAAAAAGGGGGGAAAAAAAGGCTGGAGAAGTCCCCCCAGCCAGCTGCGGCAGGACCGTGGGTTAAGGGGTAGAGATGTTTTCCTTTTAAGCAATTTTCCCTCCTTTTTTAAAGAACAAGTAATAAAGGATTTTAGTTAGGGGAAAAACTGTATCCTTCAAAAGATTACAGGCAGACAGAAAAAAAGTCACCTGTCCTACATAAAAAACCTACCAATGCCTCCATTAACCCAGCTAAAAAGGTGGAAAGCACAAGGTGATTTGCATAGTGTGATTTCTCCAGCAGGTGACAGGCTTGAGTCTCCTGCGTCCATCTTGGTGAAAATCTACCTATAAGCAAAACTGAGCCAAGGGCATCCTGCCCTCATCCCAAGGGCATCCATGTTGGGCCCAGAGCTGGAAAGGGGCATTTTCTCTGTATGAGACTGCAATCGCTGTCACCTTCCCTGCCTAAGAGAGGCTCTGTCATTTCTTACACTGCAAGAAAGGAGCAGACATTTTGCAAAAGAAAAATTGGATTTTTAGCCCAGCACCTGCACCTTGGGAAGGAGAGACAAGACACATTCACACACCAGCGTACTCACACCTTGCTGGGTGGATCATCAAGACACAAATATTAACACGCTCTTTCTCTTTCTCTCTCTCTCTCTCTCTCTCTCTCTCTCTCATGATGATGTTGCCCTATTAAATGTCAGCTTAAAGAACTAGCTGTTCCATACTGCCTTACCCTCTAAAGCAAATATTATTCTAAGAAGAAGCATGGAATTGGAATGAGGAAAGGGGAAAATGCACTAGAGGGCAGATTTCACAATATGCCTGCAGTCAGTGCAGCCCCTGCCCTGTGATGGGCAGCAGGTGGACCACCAGGGAGCGGCTGCAGCTTGCCTGGGGAGGAGGCTGCCCATTCCGCAGTGCACCTCCCAGGCCTCACTCAAGTTGCGAGGAGTTGCTAGGAGATGGCCCTGGCAGAAGCTGTTCACCCCAACAAGCTGCACAGTTCCTCATTTTCCCTTCCACATCAGAAAAACACATGTATGCCTGAGACACGATGACGATAAGCCCACTGGAGAACAATCTCCCCAAAATAAAATAAAATATAAAAGGAAATAAGAAGCCATCACTTTAATGAACTGCATTTTGCACAGCTCAGGAACACCTGTGCTTCCCAGGACTTGGGAATGAGGCTTAACCTTGACTAACCTTGAAGTATGATGCATTTTTAACCCTTCACTTTCAATCAAGGCAGACTCACAGTAGGATGCATTTTTCTTTTCTTTACAAAAATCATACTCCAGCTTCTTCCATCTCAAAATGTCAGCCAAGTACTATTTCCCTGACTCATTCTCTTGCAGATTCCCACAGATCCTCCCAAACAAGAGCACTGCAACAGCCCCTTTCAGGGTTGCCTTAGTGACTGCAGTGGTGGTGCGAGAGGTGTTGGTGGTGGTGATGATGATGATACCGGAGGAGGAGGAGGGGGCAGTGATGCAGCAGGGGAGTTCCTTCCCTCCCTTCTGCAGTCACGACTCATAGATGTGCCTACAACTCTGCCCTTCAAAATGACCTTTCTAAAAAAATGTCAGCCTTCGGGTGTAGAGAGGCAAAAACAAGGTATCTAATTTTCAATGGCGGGGGGTCCACCCAATGAAGCAACAGGCTGCACAACACCTTGGGAGAGGAGCTCTTTCTCCATGTGTGCCACACATTTCTGACACCCTTTACTGTAATCAGCCCCAAGCTGCGGGTCTGCATCTGTCGACTGAGACCTTGAAAACCCTAGACTTTGCCATCTTTCCAGTCAAGGCTTAGACCTCCTGACATGGAGATTACTGGGCCATTTCTGGGCAGTGGCGACTCTGGGGAGGTCACCCGGAAAACCGGGACTATGATCATGAAATACTGCAGAGTGGATGGATTCCTCATCCCCTCCCCATTCCCCTCTCCTTTCTGGGCACATATTTGCTCTAGAAAAAAGGATGCGACAACATACAGCTTCATCTGCATTAGATCCAATTACCTCATGATTTTCTCTCCAACCCAAATCTCGTTTGTTTTTTTTTAAGGACTTGGGATACGGCTATGGGGAGAGACATATCCAGTCTTCGGGAGCCTGACCGTTCCCAGGAGGAAAGGGCTCAAGCGATGTCGGTAGGATGCACTAAAATTTGCCAAGACAAGATCGTGACTGTACATAGTCCCCTCAGCCTGGGGGGACTCCGCATTTCTCACAGGATGACAAGCCCAGACTGGCGTGATGAGAGGAGCACCTCCTACCCGATGCCCCTCCACCCTGGCCAGCACAGTGGGTGCGGAACTGTCCGCAGGGCCTACGCAGGGGGTACGCCGCCCAGGAAAGACAAGGAGCGGAGGACGCGAGCTACAGATGCCATACTTACACCAACTGCCACCGGTCCTGCCCAGAAACTCCTTCTTCTCCGAGTTCCAGATGAATTTCTTCCAGCTGCCCTCCTCCTTGGCTTTTCCGCGGGCCATGGTGGCGGGTCAGCCGCGCCGGGAGGCTGCGGGTGGGTGACTGCGGCGTGCGCCCTGGTGTCCGCTCCGGTTGCCGCTGGGCGACCGGGCCCGGCTCTCCGCAGGCTCGACGCGCCGCTGCCGCTGCGGCTTTCCGAGTGCTAGACGCGCGGTGGAGGAGCCGAGGCAGGAGCGGGAGGAGGGGAGGCGCGGGGGCGGAGGAGGAGGGAGGGACGCGCGGCTGGGCGGCTCCGAGCCCGCACCTATGGGGGGCGCGCAGCCGCTCGCCGGCTCTCGGGTCCGCCACGCACTCCTCTCGCCCTTGGGGGCGCAGGGGCTCCGCAAACCCGGTTGCCGCTCCTCTGCCAATGGGGACGCGTGGGACCCCCGTCTCCTGTGACCTCTGCAGAGACAGTCAGGGGCAGGCGGAAGCCAGTGGTAAGGGCGCACCGGCGGACTGCAGGACCGGGACGCGCGCGCCGGCCACGAGCCGAGGAATTGGCCCCGGCGCACGCCCTACCTTTACTATATACCGCGCCTCCGCGGCCTGGGGCCCCGCCCACTGGTGGCTCGGATGGCCAATCGCGGGGCTGGGGGCGGGGCCTGAGTCTCGAAGGGGCGGGCACCGGGCTGGCACAAAGGAGCAAGGAGGGCCGGCCCGGGAGCGGGGGCGCGGAGAAGGGCGGAGGGAGCGAGCGGAGGGCTCCCGCGGCCGGCGCAGCGCTCTCCCAGCTCCTGGCAGGGCGCGCAGCGCGCCTTCGGTGATGGAATGGCCTGCCTGCACCTGAGTCCTTCGGAGCCCGCGGAAGACGGGAACCCTGGCCCCACTGTGCTGACCCAGCCCTTCCTACCGCCCGCTCTCACCCGCGCTCTCTGTAGGCCCACCTCTCCTAGGCCCTGGCGGGGTGGGGGAAGGTCACTCCGGGACGCCTGTGACTGCCCAGTTCCGCCCCGCCTGCCTCTCAGCTCCTGCACCTGCCGCCCCCTCGCACTCCCTACCACTGCGGTCGCAGTTCCGGCCCGTCCTTCTCCTCCAGGCCAACCCGGCCGGTAGCCCCGGTTCCTTACTCCTGGGCTGTGCTTCTTGTGGGCGGCCTGAACCACCTCGAGCAGGACAATTGCCAAACCCACCCAGGGCGGTAGCCTGGAGTGAGTCGTCCTATCGAAACCGGTTGTGGCTCAGGCCAGCCTAGACCCCGGGGGACAATGACTGCACGTGACCAGGCCGCCCAGGACTCTCCTCGCCAGGTCGGTGGCTGGTATTCTAATTGGCATGCTTTCATGCCCCCTTGGGGGCTCCCCTTGGGAGTACCGACCTCTTCCTGGGCTATAAAATTTTTGGAGCCAAAGTACTTTGAGAAAACCCAGGTCATGTGGCAGGACGCTGCAGAGCAGCCCTGGGCATGGAGTACCCCTTCCATCCTTTATCTGCTTGTTGCTAAAAAGCCAAACTTGTTTTCATTTCCCTCCACCGAGCCCCTGAGCAGCTTCACACATCACTTCTCAGGGCAGTGACACAGCAGAAAAATGAGGAATAGCTTCTGCAGGCACTGCAGAGAAGCCCCATCCCAAGAGAGCAGCATGACCCACCCCGAAAAGGGGGACTTCCAGCCCCATAGCAAGGATTTACCCAATACAGTGATGCTTGTCCAGGCCACCCAAGGTTGTCCCCAAGGTCAACCTTGCAGGCCTCGAGACAGACTTGACAGAATGAGCTCTTTCTCACTCATCTTTCTCAAGGCCGGCCTGAAGACCTGAGCAAACCTGAAAATTCCCAAAATTCAGGGGAGAAGAACCCACCTACTGGAATAGCCCCAGAGGGGCTGCTGCAGGGCTCTGTCAAGGGCAACTGTGAGAATAGCCCGTTTGGAGAGGAAGCCACCCCCTACTTTGCCCCTGCAGTGTTTATGTTGGCAAAGCCCCAAGCTGGTGGTTGGTGGTAGGAGAACTGCAGGAAGAGGCTGCACCTGTGAGTGCGATGCCCCGGTCCCCCTCCAGGCAGGAGTTACCTCAGAGCGGAGTTTCCAGCAGAACAGGTCACTGGGAAGGGCATGTTTGCTGGGTGTCCACTGCTGCAAGAGGGAGAAAACCCTATGGGCAGAGCCAGCAAAGGAGGGTGAATGGGAAAGGTGGTGTGGGAAGGAGGCGGGTGGCCCTTCCTGTGGCCCACCCCGACCCCCTCCAGGAGAAGCCTGTGGTAGAACAAAGTATGTACCCAGAGGTTCACAGAGATCAGTTTTTCATCAGGATCCCGTTTTTCCTGACAGAGACAGTGCCCTACCTTAGCTCTCCCGGGCTGTGGCCAATGCCAAGAACTCTGATGCTGTGTTTGGCAAAGATAGGCTTTCTCGGCTTTCTCTCTGTCCTTGACCTACTGTCTTCCTCTGGCAGATATCTCCCCTTTCAAGTTCTGATTCCCTGGCTTTGCTTTCGGCTCCTCCATGCATGTAACTCTCCCCAGGTGTTGACGAAGCCCTGAGGGTCGTGCCCGCAGAGCCAGTGCAGCATGCCATCCTAAACCAGCATCGCCTTGGCTTCTAGAATCCTCCATGTTTCCACCCAGCCGGCGTTACTGCTGAGAGCAGGATCTCAGCCCCATGGGGAGCAGGACCTTTCAGTGGCTCACCTCCAACTCCACCTGGCTGGCTACTCTATCTGGAATTGTCCCCACCCATCTAACCTCCTCATCACAGGGTACTACCTGGGGAAGAGCAAAACAGCCTGTGTCCACCTTCCAGCTTCAGTGTGTGCTAGCTGTGTGACCTTGGCAGATCATTTGTTCTCCTCAGTGCTGTCCCCTCAGTTGTAAAACTGGAGCGATACATGGTAGCAAGGATGAGACCAGAGCTGTGGGAAAGTGCTAAGCACAGGGCCTGTGCGTAAGGAGAGCTATTAAGTAGCCAGCTTAGTTATAATTCCCTGTTTCCACTTGACCTTGTCTAACCTTGGGGCTATTGCTATGAATTTACCACCTTCTCACTCTGAGACTTACCCCCTGCCAGGATTCTTGAGTTCCCATCCGGCTAGTAGAAGGTCACCCTGACTAATTCCCCACCCTCCATGCCACCTTTCCCTTGGTTCCCAGCGTGCTTCCTGCTCTATGACCTCCTCTAACTCCAGTAATGAATAACTCAAGCACATAATGTCCCTTTGGGCTGGACTGGGCTGGGCTTTTGTTCCAAGGCCCCTTCTGTGAAGGGTGCTGTGGCAGCAGGTTGAAAGCAAAAAGTGCGTGGTTCTCAGGGGGGAGGGGTGCTTCTGGCAGGTGGGGTGTGTAGCTGGGTGTGGACTGGGGTGCAGGTCCTGAGGAACTAAGGAGCTGTTTGATACATGCCTGTGAAGTGCAGTGTTTCTCTGCAAAACAAAGGAGAAAATTCTTTAGCTCAGTTTAAAGGCTCAGGGTATTTTTCTCTGCAGGCTAGGGAAGAAGGATGGTTCTGGAGTCCTGTGATTGGTTCTCCCCAAGGTTAATGCTGTGTGTGGGTGGATGGAGGAGAGGCAGGGAGCTGAAATGACTGCAGAGAGTAGAGGGGGGTTAGGGACCTCTGTCCAAGTGAGGATGACAGGTTCTAACTCAGGAAACAACCAGATACTATTGTGGTTGAAGCAGAACCTCCTGGGGGCAGAGCAGGGTCCCGCGGATGGCAGCCGGCCAGGGCAGACCTGTTAGCAGCAAGACAACCAGTCAGTAGTGGGGCTGGGTGAAGAGACAGGACCAGTCATCCCCCGTAATAAGGCCCCAGGAAGGCTAAAATTAGTGTGCAAAAGAGAGGGTGCCCCTGGCAGCCTTCGTGAGAGTGAACCAGATCTGAAAAACCACTCAGCTGCTGGCTCTGACCCCCTTGACCCTCTGGACCCCCCTGCCACACACGATGCAGTTGCTCTGCAGAAGGCTGCAGAGGGCTGGGCTGCCAATCCCACGCTCACACGTGCTCACACACAGTGGGGTGCTTTTCAGCCAGGCCTGGAGTATTTTAAGTACCGTTGGAGGGGATGGGGGATGTGTGGCACAGTGACTCATCCTGGCAGCAGCCACTGTGTGCAGTGCAGAGGAGAATGCTCAATGGCGGGCTCTGTTTGCAGTGGAAGCTGTGGAAGTATGCAGCCCTGTGATGCAGAGCTTGGGAAATGCTGTAGTCTGGTCTCCTGGCCCACCGTGGCAGGGACCGGGTGGACGCCTGGGCAACACCTGACTGGGGAGAGTGCCCCAGTCATCCATTGCAGAAGGACGCCTGCCGCATCCCAGGGTGTCCCTCCCTCTGCTTCAGAACGACCCCTCATGTTGAGTAGAAAAGCAAATCATTCTCCAAAATGGTTTTGGTCTCCTACAGACACCAGAGACCCTGGGAGGAGGCAGACAAAATCATTCCTTTGCCGCTTTCATCTGAGGTCACTCTGGCACTTTCCTTGATTTCTCTGGGTGTGGAATTAAACCCTTGTCCTGTGTGAGGACACAATATGAAAATAATGAACAGGAACCTTCTTGCCAAGGCCCATTGGTGGGTTGGACTCTTCCTACCTTCAGTGGGAGTAGCAGGTTACCTTGGCGGCCAGGTCCTGACTGGCAGGCTGCCTCCAATTGCTCTCTGCTGGGCTGTTTCTTAACGGGGATGTCCACAAAGCTTGTGAGGTGAGACCTGCCAGAATTCCTCTCCACCCCTGTGAGCTTTGTCAGATTATGAAGTATGCCGATGGTGGAAGTGACCTCAGCAGAGAGGACACATGGAGAATGCTTTTTACTTTGTTCTTGCAGGGCCACTGAGGAGCATGGTCTCTGTAAGGAATCAAGACTCCCTGGAACGATTGCCAGTTGGCAGGCCTGGGGCCCTGGGGATGTGGAGCCAGCTCATTGTTACAGCTTTCAGAGTCAGCTCACCTGCGCTTTGTACCGCCCAGTGCAGGGAGCCAAGGAGTACATTCTGTGAAGTTCCCAGGCTGGGGGTGTAGTTCAGCTCCATTCCCAGCACTTGGGAAGCTGAGGCTGGAAGATCCTTTGAGTCCAGAAATTTGAGGGTCAGCTTGAACAGCAATGAAAGACCTCCATCTCAAAAACTTAATGAACAGAAGTTCCTTTCCAGAATTTTCCATTTTCTTGAAAGGCAACCATTGAACCCCTTTCCAAGAACTAATTTCACTGAGGGTAGGTAGATCCCACCACCTCATTAGCCTGGAAGAGAAGCACTGTTATCAGCAGACAAGTCAGGAAATCTGCCTGGATCTCAGCTGGCCGAAATTCGGCTGTCCACCCACATAAGAAATAAGCAAACCAAGGCACGTAAGAGGGGAGAATGAATTTTATGCAGTTGGAACAAACTGGGGAAAAGCAGTTAGTCTGTTTCTCCACTGGTCCTACAGAGGAGTTACAATTTATAGAAACAAAAGCCAGGAGATGTGCCTATGTAGATGGATCGGGCTGCGCTGGCTAGACCACACAGGAGTTTCAGCTTCCTGGGCACTGCGCAGACTCGGGTAGTTGTTATTTGCAGTGAGGAAGACCAGGTGCTCTCTTTCAGCACCATCTCCTCAGCCTCAGAATGGGTATAGATGACCCAGGGATGGGGAGGGGTTTTGTGACCCTTTTCTACCCAGAGTATTTGAAATCTTCTAGAGATGAAAGGAATGCCTATTTTATGGTCTCTTTAATCTCCCACTTCTTACTGAAGCCGTAGTTGAAGGCCACGAGGAGTCATCGTGATAAACTCCTGTGTTCAGCGCTGAAGATAATGCCAGAGGCCCTATAGCTCAGGCTCCCAGCTGCTGGCCCCGTGTAGCTGGCCAGCTAGTCTCCAATCAAATACCTCCAGGGGCTTCGTCCTCTCTACCTGCAGCAGGACATCCTATTGTTGGAAACTAGAGTAGCTCCTTATAACTTCTGACCAGTCCCAGGTCTCGGGTTTGGAGGACAAGACGGAATCTGGTGGTGGTAGCCCTACATACAACAAGAACATCCTTCTGCTTCCCTCGTTTCTACTCTTCACAGTAGAAGCTCGCATTTCTCCAGTCCTGGCGTGACTCTCTCGTGGCCCCTGCTGCCTTCCTCTGCATGATTTCTCAGCTGCTGGTGTCCTTTTTGATGTAGGGGCTTTGGTTCTGAGGAGCACAGCATCTAAGAAACCTCTATTTTATGGGCAATAATACCATTTTTGTCAGTTACTATTATCCCAAAGCTTACTTCATGTTTTCCTGAGCCAAGTCCTCTCTTAACTCTGAAGTCAGATGAGTTTTTTAAAAAAGACCTTGCTCTTGCAAAAACAGATACACGCCTTCTCAGTAAAATGGATACACATGGAACACCGAGGCAGGGGGCACCAATTCTCGGACTCCAAGACAGGTCACTGCCAATGTTGGTGTTTCAGGCCCTGTTCTGGAGGTGGTGCTGGGCCAGGGTCTTGAGATGCATTTTCCAGCTATTGTAGCCTTCACCAGCTGAAGTGATTCAGCTGCACCCTGAATTCTTTCTCCCTTCTAACCACCCCCTGACTTTCTCTGCTTCCTCTGCTTCCCCCACCCCGTGCAGCTTTGCCTACGTGGAGGTCGCTGGCTTCAGTTCTTATGGGCCTTCTTCCTCATGATCTTGCAGCTGCAGACCCACTGCTAACTGGCAAAGCTTGCTCTGCTTTCAGTCTGGATTCCAGGCAGAGGGAATCAGATCAGCACAGTTCACGTTTTCCTAGCAGGTCATAGGTTGCTGGGAAACCAAAGCCCTGACTACCTTGGACTGGGTTCCTCCCTGCAGTGTGGCCAGGATGTGGAGCAGGGAGCCAGGCAGGATCAAGTGGCTGCTGAGCTGTTGACTGGCCCTGGAGCAGACAGTACACACTCAAGTGAGCAACTCGACAGGTAGGGGCAGACACTGAGAAGAGAACCTTTAAACCTCGTGAGATATGTCCCTTTTTCTTCTTTCTGAGGCACTATGCCTTTCCATATCATCCTAGAAAGATTGCATTTTAATGTGGTTAGTCTGCAGGGATCAAACCAAAGGGAAGTAATGAAAAATGATTGTTTTGCTTTTATTTTACTTTGGGGAGGAACTGGGAGTCAGGAAAATGCAAGCTAATTTGCATAAAGTGGATTACAACTTTATTTATACTCATCTCTCTACAGAGTAACGAGGAGGGTTTTATTCTCTCGAGGAGCAAATCCTTTAGGCAAACCTGCTGCATCCTAGCTAGCCAACAGCATCGGTTTGCATTAATAAATGAGAGCATGCAGTATTCCCTACCTAGCAGGCATGCGGCATTGCACCCAGTGACCCCACAGGAAGGCTGTGTTTACTGAAATGCATCTTGCAAACCTGGTGGCCTGTCCAATTACATAGTGCCACACAACCCACCTAGGTACTCAGCTTCTGGGTTCTAGAAGCCAGTGCTGTGCCTTTCCTTACAGGGATGCCACGAGGGACACTGCCCATGGAAATAAGTGGAATGGCCAGGAGATAGCCCCAGTGGGCCCTGGCTCCCCAGGAGTTCTTGTTTCATTTAAGCCTTCTGTCATCTCATTAGAAGCTACACTGATGCATAATAGCTGCATTATTAGACTCTTCCTGTAAATCAGGTTCTATACCAAGTACTTAATATGGATGACCTTTACTTTTCTGTTTTATATTAACATTTTTACCACTTAAGGAGGTAGGTCCTGTTATTATCATTGTCGTTTGCAAAAGAAGCAACTAACACTCCTATAGATTAAGTCCCTAAAGATAGAAGAAGGAAGGCCACATTCCAATCAAACCTGTCTGGGTCGAGACCCCTGTTTCAGAACCACTAGGCCTAACTGTGTCCTCAGGAGGAAACTAGACACATGGAAAGGGTGAGCATGGCTCAGGGCACCCAGTGGGTGCTGTCATGCAAAGCCTCTGCTGCATTTTAGGTTAAAAGCATCCAAGGAAATGTGAACTTTCTTTGGGTCACAGTTTAAAATCCTTTCTTGGATTCATGCTCTCATCCATCCGTCAATCATTCACCAGTGACCCGCTGTGTGTGCAGCATTGCTGTGGAGACCGAGAGAACAACAAAGGCTGTTGAAGATAGCGCCTGTATTTCCACAGTGAAGTCTGGGAGAGGACAAGGACACGCGGGAGTGAGCGAGGACAATGCTGGGGGTAAAGATTGTTCCACAATGGAGGTGGCAAACTCGAGGTGCAATGGGACCTTGGAGAATGCAGACACCCTTGTGCAGGATGTGATAGACCAGGAGGAGCAGAGAGGAAGGAGCATTTACCAGGATCACTGAGGAGCTGCACCTCGAGCTGGCCACTGCAGATGGAGATGCTTCAGCAGCTCATTCTCTGTGGTGGGGTCAGCCTGACCCTGGCCAGGGGTCCTGGGAGAGCACATGGGAAGGATGTGCTCCCTCCTGAGTGTTGAGGAGGCTTCCAGAAGAGGATGGCACTCGGTCAAGGGAGAGTGAGCCTCTGAGAGCGCGCGGGCAAGGCAGGCGGAGGACGCATGTGCAGAGACCAGGGACTGGGGTGGCTAACCAGGCAGGTGGGAACAACGCCTCCGACTGGGGCAAAGTTTATTTGTTTTTTTAAATAAAGATCGCACATGGGGTCTAGACTGCCGTCTCTAACAAAGAATAGAACTGAAGCAGATCAGGGTTCTTCAGGAAGCTGTGATGTCCCCGTTCACAGGGCAGGAAGGCAGAGGTACTCAGTTCCTCCAGGACAGAACCAGGACAGCCTCCTGGCTTCTCCACTCCCGTGAAGAGCTGGGTGACACTGGGGCCCTGGGCCACCAGCCAACAGGAAAAGTCAGAGGCAGCACATCCTCCTGTTTGCATCCCCCATGGCATCGGTATGGTGTTTGCTTAAGGAAATGTTGACACACGCAGAAAATAGCCTTTCCCCTGCAGCAGGCTCGGGATATTCGATACTAGCGAGACTCCGGTTTCCTCGCTTCCACATGAGTCTGGGTGTGAAGGGAAGCACCGGTACTGGAGGTGACTGTTCTCAACTCCAGAACACAGGGCTGATGCCCTCTCTGCCATCAGCTGAAGAGAAGATGCTCCTGTCCATCTCTCTAGTTTGTGACCCATATCAACTGTGAGCTAAGTAACTTTGGAGTTTACTTGGGAACCAAACCTTCATGTGTGTTAGTGACCCATTGTAGAATGTGTTGTAAGCTCCAAATGAGAAATATCTGGGTGCACAGTCTTTTAGTAAGATGAAATTTTTCATCCTAATCATAATTTGCTTTGACAGATTGGTGCGGACATTAAGTAAGGCTGAACATGTCTAGTCTTAGAAACTATCAGATCTGTAAACAGGCTGTTTTTCAGATGAGAAAGTGGAACATCAGTGAGGGAAAATGAGGGTGAACTTGTGGCAGGACTGGCCTCAGATGGAGATCCATGATCTCCATCTGATGGATGCCCCTGGGATCATGTTCAGCGTCCATCTTATGATTCAGCTTGGACTGACCTAAAGAAGCAACCGCTCATGAAGGCGAAGGATGGCATTCCTACATTAGAGAGATGCCCCCCACCCCAGCCCCAAGAAAATCTTCACTGTGATCCTCCATGAAAAAGAAGAAAGAGAAAAGGAAAGAAAAATCTCCATGGTAGTTTTTTAAAAATGAGGTTTTGTTTGGGAGTAATAGAAACCCAAAATAACAGTGATTTCAGCAGCATAGGATTTTATTTCTCTCTCACTCACATGTCCAGAGGTAGGTGGTCCATGTAGGGGGTGATGGCTTTATTCTGTTAAGCACTCAGGGAGCCAGACCTCTTCCAACTTCCCTTCTACCATACCTCCTACGTGGTGCCGTGGGTGCCAGTCATCACATCCAGGCTGGAGGGAAGGACAGAGGGAAAGCTATCAGCACGACTGCTCTTTACAGAAACATCCATCCTAGAAAAGGTCCCAGGACGCGTCTGTTCCCATCTCACTGGTCAGAACATGGCCTCACTCAGGTATAAGGGAAGCTGAGAAAGAGCTTCTATTCTGGGTACCCTGTACCCAGCTAAAGATAAGAGGTTCTACTGTGGTGTTTGCCATGGACTGAGGAATGTCGGCACATCTGGATTTGTTCTTTTGTCATTTACTTTTGCCTAGGACTTTTCAAATACAAATCCTGGGAGGGGACCTTATCTAACACTTTATTCTTCAGTGAGATCAAGCCCCTTTCTTTTGTGTTAAGGAAAACAATCCATTTTAAGAGTAAACCATTAGAAGAGTCCAGGCCACTGGGGTCATGAGAGGTGGCTCTGGAAGCAGTGGGGGAGCAGAGCTGGAAAAGGTCCTCAGGAGTGTGTAGAAAACAGGTGCAGGAGAGCCATACGCAGGCTGGGCTTTGTTTTTTGGCACAAGCGGCCCTGTGGGTATCCTGTCCCCCACCTTCTCTGCTTCCCAGAGTGACAGTTGCTCCAACCTCTGCCAGCCTCTTTGGGGGCCTGTGGATGCAGACAGCTGTTGCCCATTCCTAGCATGGGTTGTGGTGACACAGAATTTGTGATTTCCTCAGGCCCTGTGTGCCCTTGCAGCCTCAGTTTTGGCTTGATGACTGACAACTGATCTCAATGCAGTTCACATTTAGTTGTGAATTAGTAGCTACTTTTAGCAGATCCATAAGTCTTCACTTGCACCAGCCTTCCAGAACGTTGGAATGTTAGAGTGACATTTGGAAGTCTGTATGAGTTGACTGACATTGGGGTCCCCATTGCTGAAGACACTGGCTACCTCTAGACACTTCAAACTCCCTCTGGCCACAAGGCCTTTGCAAGTCCATTCCCTCTCAGTCTGTGAGGTCCATCTCTCTCTGCTTGGCCGGATAACCCCTACTAAGCCTTCGGAAGAAGACGTCCTTGTACTCAGGAACTAGGGAAAATGTGTGAGCCAGAGGTCTTCTTGGCACTATGTAATTCTGCTTTGTGCCATTTGGTGCAGATGGGGTTCTTCATGTGTGACTACTGGCTTACACTTTAATTTCTTGAGAACAGATTCTCCATGTTGGTACACCCTACGCCTTAGCACAGCAAGGGGTGAATATTCTGCACGCAGTGATTGAGCTGAACAAGTGAAGTGGTTCCCTCTGCACCTACATCTCTAGTCCTAGTGGAATCACATCGTGTCTCAATATGCCAGCCACCAGCTGTCCATCAAAAGTACCTGGTTAACTTCCTTAGGATGCAGATTCCTGGGATTTATCCTATCCATCTGAACCAGATTATCAGGACAAGGCTCAGGAATCTGCAGGGGAACAAGTCTCCCAGGTAATTGTTAACTTTAACGTTTGAGACATGACAAAGTAGGGCATGTGAGGAATTTGGGGAGACGGGACAGCACCTCATTAAAAGCCCCAAGCTGAGTGTAGGAAGGAGCCTCCAGAATGAGACTACTGTGAACAAGCTCCCTCGGTGTTCTTAAATTAGAGGAAAGAAACATACAATACTGCTTTGCTCTTTGGGATTTGAAAATGCAAGGGAAAATTAGAGACAGCTGTTGACGGAGCTTAGGAAGTCAGGACTCCATGGAAATTGCGCAACGTGTGCTCATGGTGTGCTCACGGTGTATTCATGGTGTGCCCATGGTG